>JAATLQ010037504.1:14419-55830 GCA_013421005.1 Heliconius erato x Heliconius himera | reverse complement strand
CAAAAATGCAAAAAATCATTAGACAAGGTGTGATTGTCAATCAGCTGTCACATCTATGATTTAAAATATGATTGATTTTAATCGATTAAGGATCTAAATCTTATTTTTTTTCATTTTTCTCCACTTCCAGAATGTCAATTAATTTATTATTTGCTATTCTAAAAATAAAAAAAAAATTGTAATTTTTTAGATCACATCTCAATTCTTTACGTGACGGCCCAAAAGTTTCATTCTCCTTTGGCGACTGATTTTTTTATATGATGTTTTTGCAATTGTGCCTAATATACAGAATCTGAATCCATGTATGTTTCTTTAAAATGTTTGGTTGATTTCTTATTAATTAAAGCTTTGCCCATTGATAACAAAAAACTAAAAGTATATTAATCATTTCATCATAATTTCATATAATTGTTGAAAGTTTTAACTTTGCAGCTTCCATTTAGTTATAAATCACCCTCCTCATCCTTGCAAACCGCGGTCCACAATAACTCAATTAAAACAAATTTACAGTTTAACAATTATATATAACTATCAATAAAAAACATCGCATAATTGCTTTTGCATACACATACATACATACATTGAGCGGGATTGCAAAAACCACATAATCAAGAGGTCTATGTCCTGGGGATATTATTTTTACTTATTTCTCCATTTCAAGGCTAGACCAAGCCATTAACCGGTGGTAGACGGCTTGGAGTCTGTGTATTGCAATATTATTATGGTAATAACGCAATTTGCAAACGACTTTGCTTGTGGCTTGTTGAACTATTTGGAAAGTTTAGACTTTTTAGTAATTTGGTGGTTAAGTATCTGAAATTCGTTGAAAATAAGGAATATTCCTAATACAATAATTTAGTCTATGAAATGATATAAAATGACTATATATGGCAAAAGAGTGACTGTGACCGCGACATGTTGAAGATTCGATTCTTATTCTAGGAAATGAAATATTTATTATTTCTCCCTCTGACGTAGAGGCAAAGCGCGGCGTTCAGTTCCGCCACTCCACAGCATCAACAAAGTGGGAAACAGAAGTGTCTTAATGGGAACGGAGTGTCTTGATACTTATTCCCCATGTTCCCACTGCCTACCCTGTGCGGGATACAGCGTGACGCTAAGAAATGAGTTTTTTAAATAATTATACGTCTCTTTCTCATAGAAAAAAAATAAGTACAAATTTGGTACTATTATTTAGGAAAAGATTAATTACCTTGATGATATCGACAACAATTAGCGCCATGAGAAATTCCAAGTTTTATATTTTTTTGGGTCAATAGTGATATTAATTAATCTTTTCTTAATGAATGCGAATATATCGCTGGAATCTTCTCTATCTATTTGTAATTAAGTACCTATGCAAATATGTTTTAACGGTAAAAATAATCACATCGCTTCAGAAGTCATGTTTTTATATGAGTTTTATAAGTTATATACTTTTATAGGAGGCTTAGCCCTCGGGGTGTAATTTAAATAAATCTATCTAGTCGTAGACTTGATTACTCCTCATTTTTACACAAAAATAATATTTTCAATTCGAACAAGTAGCTCCTGAGACTAGCGCCAATGTCTGACCAGCCCAATAATTGACGCATCGGTTACTAATACAAAAATCTTTTTCTTATTTAAATTATAATAATGAGAAAAAACGTTTTACGTAATATATAATATTGTTAAACTATGACTTATCTGCTCTAAAAGATATCGTGATATGAAGTCTCTTAGACATGTGATGTGTAAACTACATTTATGTTAATTTAGTTTAACTTTATTTCAAGTTAAAGTCGTGATTCATGTCTCACCTATATGCATATGCACATGGAAATATATTAAAATTTCTATTATATACTAAGACTTGTTGAGTTATACGAAGAATATATAATAATTTAAATACTGGTTTTATTAGATAGCTAAAAAAATATGAAGTCAAGGTGATTTATTTGAATAATATTATAACGTGGAGGCAGTTTTAGCTATTAATTATTGTATGAAGATAAAATATTAAGACGATAATGAAATCGTAAATGTACATAATATATAATATAATATAATATAATATATGTGATGTGATGTGATATGATGTGAGGCCGGTCGTGGCGCAGAGGCACAAAGTGTGACTGTATACGCGACGGGTTGTGGGTTCGATCCCCACTCGTGGAGATGAAATATTTATTGACATTTATATTTCCATTTCTTCGCCCTGGTGTCGAGGCAAAGCGCGGCGTTGAGTTCTGCCACTCAACACGCAATGCCTCCAGAATTCGGCAAAAATTGGAGAACGGAGTGTCTTAATACTAGGTTCCCTCTGCCTACCCTGCTGTGTGTGGGATACAGCGTGAAGCTGATTTGTTTTATTTATTATTTAATATATGTAACATTTCTTTTCAAGTGACATTTTATTTTGATCTGATGTAGTTATGTACATTTTTATATTGCACAGATAAAGTGCTATTAGAGATAATTATTGTTATGTACCTATTGCCTTTTTATCACATAAAAATACGGGTGAATGTAGTAAAATATATGTAATTAAATTATTTTATTTTTTTTACTTGTATCTATATACTTTAGAAACTTTAATATCTGTTATTACTGCTGAAATAAATTTGTTTAAAGAAAAATAATAATAAACGTATTTCCTTAAATGTCTCCTTGAGCATTTCCGTGATTTTAACTAAAACCTTGGTCTTGTAGCGATGAAATTTAAAAAAAATAAAAAAAAGATTTTATTATTCAAAAAGTTGTCAAAACGAACAGAACGTTCGAGAAACGTGAGAAGCTAATAGCTATGTCATTATTAATACAAATAATACACAAACACGAGTAATTGTAAACATTATTCTGACCGTTCCATGTGTATAATTTCACTAAACTAAATACGTACTACTTACTAATTTTGTATCAAAACATTTAAGTTTTATTTACATATTGATATATTATATATGATGAAACCTAGCGATTGTATTTAAAGACATTGCGAGCTAACCTAGAGTCAAATGTTTTACAGCTAAAATCTTTTTTATATTTTTTTTACTAAAGAAAAAAAGAAAAATTGAATTCACTACCATAAATCACATTACGACAAAATATGGGGAAACATTCAATAAATTCATATTGTAATATTATTTTATATTATTATATAAGTACGTAATGTATTTCAAGAGAAACCTTCTTTTCTTCTGTTTTTTTCTATGTATAAAACGACTTAACTACAAAATTTATTTAGTAATTAAAGCTCAATAATATGACAATAAAATAGAAGATTAATTATATTATAATTACGTTTAGTAAGTCGGTTTAACTGTAACGATTATGCGCTATAAAAATTTAATAGTAGTGAAATAAGCGAATTATGCATATTAATTTATGAAACTATTAGTTGCAGTGAAAAAAAAACAAGTTTTGCAAGTGACTCACATTTCGTACCAGCTGCAGCATATTAAATTTTTAAATTGATAATGTCATATTTATCTAATTTTAAAAATATTATAATATTGCTGTCATTTGACATTTGATATGTTTGAATATAAATTAAGTAATAAATAATTACTTTTAAATAATAATAATAATTATTTAAAAGTAATTATATAATAGTAATTAAGAAATTATTAATTTTATAAACATTATTCCAATTTTTTTTACTTATACTTGTAAAAAGCATAATTCCATTTTTTTTTCGTTTAGCATATAGGATTAGTAGAACAACTTCAAAACCAATTACTTATTCCAGTCACGATTGAAGTCCGTAACTAAAAAAAAATTCAATTACTTAGGTACATAGATTAAAAAGAAAACACGCTTTTTTCTAGCTCTGTGATCTAGAAAAATAGAATAGGCTGAAAGAATCTGAAAGATAGAATAGGCTTGACATTTAACGTCAAAGATTTGAATGGCAGTTTTTTTAAGTTATTTCTCGCAAAAGTACCTATGCCCGGCCCTCAGGTCATCATGTATGAATGGACCGTATGAAGCTGTCGCTGCATCTGAAAAGTTATCTTAAGTTTTTGTTAACTTATGTTCTTTTACTGTAAAGAGAAAGTTGCCTCCAAATATTAGCGCGTTGAACTGTATCAAGTTTTGAGAGTGCAAAAAAGTATGCCATTTTTTTCATTTGGAATATCTGTATGCAACTTATAAGAGCATTAATACTGACATTTTGAAATACACTTTATCTTTATACGCATGAAGAAATACTATTAATGTTGTATATCTTTAAAATATATCTTGTGAGTGCATTAACTGTTGTTTTACAACTTTTAATGTATGGCTGTTGTATGTGATTATACTTTTTTTTATATTTTCGTGTATTAGTAATAAAAATATCAATTTTTATCTGAAATTCAAATTATTAAACATTTACTCGATAAATTATTAGCGAGATAAAATTATATTATAATTATTATATTTCTATAAAGGTTTAAATGAAGTCTGTTGACATGACCTAATTTAATATATCAATATACTATAATTATAATAATTATACTGATATATAGATATAAAAATAGATACAGAAGTACTTATGCAAATGAAATTGTGTTATTGTATTTTTATTTTTTTCCACGAGTACAGTAAGTATAGGTTTAAATACGTTAAGTTGAGAATATAAAAAAAATAGAACACACAATACAGGAATCGACGTAGGATTGTTACGTAGAAATAGAAACAAGGAAGTTTCAGGTTACATTCACAACCTCGGGTCATTGCGGTGCTTTCAGTTGCTTTCTCCCAGTCTTATCCGATGCGCACATTCATCGACACTAATTAGACAAACATTTACACCAACGCCTTGGGTTCTTAAACCGAGAGGTTCCCACGATAATAGCGAATTAAAAGACAATTAATTATATGTCTCGTTTACAACGAGTTTCTTATGATTTTAGAGAAATAACTATTATTATTACGACACTTTATATGTATATAAATCAATTTAAATTCAGCTTCACGCTGTATCCCGCACACAGCAGGGTAGGCAGAGGGCACCTAGTGTTAAGACACTCCGCTCCCCACTTACCGCCGAATTCTGGAGGCATTGCATGTTGAGTGGCAGAACGCCTCGACACCAGAGCAAAGAAAATGGAAATATACATTTTAAATTAATATTTAATTTCCTCGAGTGGGGATTGAACCCACAACCAGTCGGTTTGCAGTCACACTTTGTGCCCCTGCGCCGCGACTGGTCTGGCATATGTATATACTTTAAGTCAAGTTCGGAATTCAGATATACCAGTTTTTACGTTACAGTTCAATAAACGTTTAATATTTGCGAATTTGCATACATTTTTAGAATTTGTTAGTAATTACGTGTTCTGTTACATTTTTTTTTCGCTTTTAAATATAACTGTTCATGTTTATTTTTCTATCGATATTATTTAAAACATTCAATATATTTAGGATTTATCGATAAGGATCCTAGGTTGAAGCTAGTTGTATCGAGGATCTAAAATCGGGTCATTTGACAGAGGTGCGTTGCAAATGGGTCAGAGGCCATTATGCGATTGAGCAGAAACCATTGTAATCGTATCCATTGTGTCACAACAATAAATAATTATTACCATATACAAATACAAAATGAATCTGAATGCACCGCGGCGTATCCTAGAACAAATACCCATTGCCCTTTGTTTGTAAATAGTTTTAGAGAGTCGCGTGTAAGCTTTGGCTTTTTTTTTTGGTAATATTTTTAAAAGCTTCGTCTTGTCAATGTTCATATATGAGATAATAAGAATATTTAAATAGAAAATCGATTATCTTTAACTCGTAACTAAATAAAATAAATTATGAACATTAACTACTAATTGTTAATAGCAATAGAACAGAAATCTCGAAAATATTTTTTTTAATTAAAAATGAGTCTCACAATATATTACAAGGACGCCAACTAATCGTGGCATTGATTAAATACCTATATTTATATAAATATCTGTGGAAAAACGTCGGCGCCACAAACTCTTGAATGATAACGTTTATCAGCTCATTAGTTGTTAGAATCGAACGTTTGGTACTAATAATTAAATATTTAATACAGATTATGTGACACAGTGACAAAGTGGACATAATTTCTATTGTAATTATTATCAAGCACAAGGTTATCGTGTCGATTTGGAAATTTAAATATCGAAGAATATATATTATATTTTAAGGTAAATTCAAATTTTTATATTTATTTTCTTTGGTTAATAGCTTTCGAAAGCATTAATTGAGCACAGTTTTAGAAATGTGTTACAAAATAATAAGAAAATGCTGTGTTAGTATCTTCAATTATGTCATTCTACCATCCACTACGCCATTAGAGGCAATATTTTAGAAAATACATAGACATTTCTTAGTGTTCAAGCCTTATGACTTTCTAATAATGTAAATATTTGGAACTTTAACGAACGACTCTCTCACAAAAGTTGTTAAGTGCATGACACTTCTACTCTCTAGTTATTTCTTATGGTTACTTTTTGTAGTGAAGCATTATAAAATTATCTAGAAATTAGTGCTATTCATGTAAAAGATAAAGGCCGTCGTGGCTCGGCGGCACAAGGGTGAAACTGTAAACGTAGCGGTTGTGGGTTCGATACACACTCGCTCACCAATCAAAATGCATTGCCTCAAAAACTTGGTGGAAGGAGCGGAGTGTCTTAGACTAGATGCTCTTTGCCTTCTCTGCTATATGCAGGACATAGCGTAAAGCTGAAAAATAAATGTAAAAGATATAGAATAAAATATGTAAATGTATGTGCACATATCGAAGAACGAACTATTAAGTAGAGTTAGATCGTAAAACTTGCTTATCCTTCTAGGAACAGATGATAGAAACTGAGCGAAAATATTCCTTCAACTTAAAAAAAGTTAAGTTTTTGAGTTTTTGAAAACGCAACTCCTAAATATCTTTAACAAAAGATTATATTGCAAATGATGAATAACAACACTATGAGATCCACTCTTTATTTATTTTATTAGCGTTCTCATGTCAGACAACTTCGCGAACAATTTGCTGTATAAATTACACGATGTTTTTTGTATTGTGTCATACCATAAGTCACAATGTCAAACAAGTATAGAATAATAATAAATAATCTCAATTTGGTCTAGGAAACAGTTATCGAACAACTTTCCAAGTGTCAGCTATGGCAGAACCGGCAATTCTTTATATAGCCTGCTCCTGCTTACCCTTTGAAATGCACTCGTTAAAATGCAGCAGAAATTCCTAACTTACTATAGTATACTACTATTACGTATTTGATTAAATTATTTATATGATATGTAAATAAATCTTTAGGTGTAAGAAAATAATTTATAATAGTAATAACATTATTGTGAGGCCAGTCGTGGCCCAGAGGCACAAAGTGTGACTGTAAAATCGACTGGTTGTGGGTCCGATCCCCACTCGAGGAAGTGAAATATTTATTTACATTTATATTTTCATTTCTTCGCTTTGGTGTCGAAGCAAAGCGCGGCGCTGAGTCCCGCCACTCAACACGCAGTGCCTCCAGAACTCGGCGGAAAGTGGGGAACAGAGTGTCTGAACACTAGGTTCCCTTTGCCTACCCTGCTGCATACGGGATACAGCGTGAAGCTGATCTTTTTAATAATATTATTATTTTTTTAATAGGATAAGCACTTTAATAAAATTAGAGCATTTTTAATATTTGTTATATTTATCTGTATCTGTAGCTATGACATTTCTAAGTTTATTGTTATCTACATGCAAATATTTGATATTAAAAAAAATGCGGGTAGATCACAATTGACATTTGAACAAGGAAGTTACATTTCAAATTGACAATTTAATGAAGTACCCTATGGTTTTATGGTCCCTTTATGGTTGTAGCGATGGGTAAGAGGGTTAACTATTATATCGTGGGGGTTAACTATTATATCGTGGGGGTTAACTATTATATCGTTAATCGTAAAAAAGAGTTATTTATGATGTTTATAAATGTATATTCTATTTATGTAATTCGTTTTAAAATAAACTAATAAAAAAATGTTATTCCGCTGAAAATTTTATGACATATTGTCTAGCTTGAAGCTAGTTAAAGGGGTAATTAATTTTATTATTAATAAAAATAGATGATGTGTACGTATATGTATATATAAATGGAAGGTTACAGATATATATGTTCCTCACAATGCTATATTGGCACTGAAATTATTGTTTTCAGCTTTGTGTTTTTATAAGAAAAAAAAATAATTTTTTTTTTAGGGTAAATATATATTCATCAACTAACATAAATAATGTGCATATATATTATGTTTAACAATAATTATAACAACAATTATATTAGATCCAATCGTGATATAAAATCATAATTTTCTAAGAAGTCGCTACGTGTGTTTTAAGCAACAAATTTTCTTACAAAAAATTATGGTTACTTTGATAGTAATATATTTAAATGTCCTACTTTAAATTTTAACTATGTAATAATAGGTTGTAAAAAATAATAATTTTTGTATATACAGTTAAATTACGGTTCAAGTTTTGCGGTATCAAAAAAGAAATAATTTGCTATAATGATATATGTAATTGTGATAATCATTTTAAATTATTTAAATGTATATAAATTTTACTATTATTTTTAAAATAGACATTAAAAAAACGATTACAATCTATTTTGCATTTTAGTGTAGCAATTAAAATGTTGCCGTTCTGGTTGAAACAACACCGGTCTCTACGGAAAAGATTTTTTTCTAAATGATAAAAATATCGCGGCGTTGAGTTCCTCCACTCAACACGCAATGAGTTCAGAACTCGGCGGAAAGTGGGGAACGGTTAACACTAGGTTCCCTCTGTCTACCCTGCTGTGTGCGGATACAGCGTAAAGCTGATTATTAATAAAAATATATGAGATTTTTATTTATAGCTGTCAAGTTGACCACCTCAGTACGTCACCTCATAATATCAATAGTCATATAGAGATCTCTATTTTTTTTCCTGTTAAATAAATAACTAATTTTGCATAATTCTATATTAAACCTATATATATAAAATATTTTATCTACAATCTTGCATTGTTTAAAAGAGACGTTAAACGGCAACAGCATTTTATACATTTCTAATGACACTCCGATTTGAATGAATTGCACTTTCGTGAGTGACTCGCGAGTTGCACGTTTGTGGACTTTATATTATTTCTTGGTTTCAAATGTACCTATGGTTTTCTTTTGTGTTAACGAAGTTCATCCAGGTTAAAGTTCAATTAAAATCCAAAGGTTTTAATACCGTTGTAATACATTTTTTAATCTACATTCATCTCTCGCATAGTGTAACTAGCAAAAAAAATTACTACACTAGACACTGTATGATTTAAAAATGGTTGCCAACGCAGTATTTTTAATATCTGTAATTTAAAAAAATCAACTTATGTCATTTAAAATTTGAACCTAGAACCATGTACAAGCGCGTTCCAACTACTCCGGTAAATCAGTTGGAGTACCTATTAAAAAATATCTATTGCCAATACCCAGATGCCCATGTTTTATTGACGATTTCTCATTACGCCGTATTTCTATATTCTAGTCTAGGAGCAATAAACTGATCATCTTATAAAATATCCTTTATGATGGCTATCCATATTTAATGTGGACGTTTATTGAGGTGCTTCCTCTGAAAGTTCAAGTGGTACAATTGGTATGTACGATAATGTTATCAATAAAAATAACGATACGCAAATGTGATTTTATTTTTTTTTATTTAAGTATTTTTTTTAGTTTAGATAAATTTCTCTTTGTCAATTTAGAAGCTAAGTATTATTTTTCGCCACCCATTATAATATACATATTTATTTTCGAAAAAGAATAAAAGAAATTAAGAGAATACAAATAAATAAAGTAGCAAAACTTTTACAAACAGAGAATCGAGAGCAATTTGAGAAATCAGATAAATAACTTCAACTTGAGAAAAAAGGTGGCACAGAGCTATCGTTAATTCCAAAATAAGAAAATAATTTCTCCAAACGAGCAAAAACGCATTTAAAATGTTTGCCTTTAGCTAATTAGGCGGTCAAACGTGCCGCGGCGTAAACTTATTGCCTCCATTACACACTTCGTCTTTAGAAACATCAACCAAACTGCTATGTTATAGAGATACCGCTTTTTTACCACTGTATCCCAAATGTAGCAGGGTAGCCAAAGGAACATAGTGTTGAAACACTCCGCTGCCCACTTTTTGCCGAATTCTGGAGACATTTTATGTATAGAGTGGTGGAACTCAAAGCCGCGCTTTGCCTCTACGCCAGAGCAAAGAAAAAGTAATCGTTGGATATTTCATGTCATAGAGTGTGATTCAAACCCACGACCTGTCGCGTTTATAAGCTTGTGCCCCTGCGCCACGACTGGCCTACCGTGTTCTTAGATCATAAAATCCTTAGTTAACCAGTCTAAATTATTTATCTCCGTAAATGGTACTAAGGATATGTTATATGGTCATATGGCCTGGACAAGGCATGTTGATACGCCCTAGGCCGTGATAATGATGGACAAGTATAGTCGGAAGCTGTATACTAGTGTAATTACAGTAATAGTGCGCAAGCATGCATTTTCTGAAGCAGTTCCTGCGCTCGTTTAAGCGCTAGTTAAACTAGAATAACGAGTATTTGTGATTGCTTAAAATTAATAAACTGTTAAGTTTTATCGAGGCAAAACGCGGCGTTGAGTTCCGTCACTCAACTCGCAATGCGTCCAAAATAATAATAGGTTACCAGGCTCTGCCTATTCTACTATGTGTGAGATGCAATGCGCAGCTAACAAAACAGTTACATTAGGCTAAAGAAACTTAAGTTTCTATTTAAATAGATTTTATATTAAATTGAGAAAAATAATTAAGAATTTCACATTTAATTACTGTTTTATGGTTGTCAGTAGTCATGCAATTACGGCGTACGACCGTTATTTCTATATGTATATCGATGGCCATCGGAGCGTCGACCATTTGCAACGATACTTGTTTGTTCACTATTCAATTACAAAGTAACTTCACTTGCTACGGATGCAATGAGCTAAAACATTATACTGTTTTGTATTACGTCGGTCAGACGTCAGTCGTGGCGCAGTGGCACAAAGTGTGACTGTAAACCGACTGGTTGTGGGTTCGATCCCTACTCGAGGAGATGAAATATTTACTTAAATTTATATTTCCATTTCTTCGCTCTGGTGTCGAGGCAAAGCGCGGCGTTGAGTTCTGCCACTCAACACGCAATGCCTCCAAAGTTCGGCAGAAAGTGGGGAACGGAGTGTCTTAACACTAGGTTTCCTCTGCCTACCCTGCTGTGTGCGGGATACAGCGTGAAGCTAATTTAATTTAATTTTTTAAATTTTCTATTACGCCGGTTAATTCGTGGTTGGCATGATGGCCCCTTGTTCTTATACTAGTTACTTCCTTTTATGAATTGGAACCTAATTTGAAGCGAATCTATGGATGGTGACGATTGATTTGGGAATGTAGTGATGTGATGAGCATATGTTTAATTATTAGGTGACGTTTAATCGAATAGCATAATATTTAAAAAATTTTTTTATATAATCGAGGGTAGAATTGACAAAGAATTTAGTTGAAGGCTACTTTTGCGAATGAAAATTTAGCACAGAAATAACTTGTTTAAATTATTTTTCTCTCAATATTGTAGTTAATAAAAAAATTCTAAGCAATTCTATACATGTAGACAGACATGTGTTTGTAAATTATTTTGTGATAGGAAAAGATCACGCACTGTTGTTCAAAGGAAACATTTGAATAGAAATAAACGGAACTTGAAAAAATTGATTATTCGTTGAACGTGATAAATATTTAGAAGGTGAATTCAAATTGTGTTGACCCTGGCTGGGGCTGCAGCGGAACTCCACTAAGGGTACATAATTTAATGTTGTTTGATTTAAGAGGCTTATTCTGATCTTTTTTATATAACACATTGGGATTCTTAGATTTTTATTTTTAGTTATACGCTTCTTTATAGATTCTTCAAATAGAAACTTTATAGGAACTGTGCCATTATGAAACATTTTATTTAAAATAAATATATATCTCGCGACAAATATTTTATTAATATTAAAAAATAATAAAATGCATTTAAATTGTCTAAAATTATAAGAACACACTGTGTACACTAATAATAAGGAACTAAAAGTAATGTTTCCATATATAATGAGAGTCATATATTTCCTAATATAAAAATTAAACAGTAATGTAATTTACAAAGCCATGTAAAGGCAACGTATTATACACATAACGGAGTCACGTATGCCGGCGGTGGAGTCGTCCTTATTTGTGCAAACAGCCGCCTCTGAGATAGCAAAGTTTGCGCTCAAATGTAACCACGATTACTGAGATAATATCGGCTACGACCAATGTGAACTCACCGCTAGAAATTCCTACCTGATCTCGCCCCGCTGACGCCCGATTCTAAATGGCTCACAAAAAAGTCGTTTCCTATACATTCTGTTTACAAGACCTCCGACACTGAGGTCCCTTTGTACTCTCTTCCGTCCAATGCGGCCTAGCGACCTTTTTTTGTTCGGGTTACTTCAAAATTTCTTCGGTTCGCGCGTTTAAAGCTAATTATACATAATCTCCGTTAGGGATTTAAGGGAATGTTAATGGTTCTTAACTTTTTGCCTTGTGATCAGGAATTTGTCACAAAAACAAACACAAACTTGCTATAATAACTTTCATGTTTCGTTTCACTAACTTTAGCATGTGGATACTAAAACTATATAATATGTAATTTGAGTTATATATGCTTAGATAATGATATCACTTTTTATATAATTAGAACGATGAATGTTTCGTTTAATATATTATCTAGTCACCGTGTTCAGTACACAGAGGGCGACATGTTTGTTGCGGGCAAATAATGTGAATCAATCACACCCACTAGCATTTCAAAGGTGTCTCTTACACGCTAATCTGTTTTAACAATATTCACAGTCTATTTTTACAACAACTTTGTTTTCCAAGTGGAACGTTTTTAGTATTAACAATCTACTCAGTTACCGTTTATATAATTTCTGTTTTTATTATAGATTTTATCAACTAAGTTCCCAAGAGATAGCAGAAAGGCAAGAAAATATGTGTGTTTAGTAATGTGTAAACATAGTTGCCGACGTCCCTCGTGACCTTGTTGATGTGAACACGTTTATCAGTTTAGAGGACTTTCATAACCATTCCAATATGCCATTCAATAATAATATATATTTTAATATGCTAATTGCTTATAATTAATTATTATAATCAATTTGAAACTGATCTGACTTGTGCTCACATAATTTCATTAATATCATTGAATTTATTTTCATCTTAAATTTACTGGTATGTTCAGATGACGTCGCGCTACAGAAATAGCTTTGTTACCTTAATATTATTATTGGATTACTATTAGAAGGTAAATAGTAGATCTATTTTTAAAAACTGCATATCGTATTAGTGTAATTGTGTGTACTGTTCTCTTATTCAACTCGCTTAGGTACGTCTGTCAGCTTTGTAGTTTTGTTATATTAGCTTCAACGCGTTCTGTGTGAACTTGGGGAATAAATAAAGAATGAAGGGAGGAGTGCGCATTTTAATGAAAAGTTAACATAGTTATCCAACTCATATAAAGAAAAAAAAATCGATTTAATAATATCGATTTTCGAATGACATCAACATTTGTTAAAAGGCCAGTCGTGGCGCAGCGGAAAGAAGTGTGACTGTAAAACCGACTGCTTGTGGGTTCGATCCCCAATCGAGGAGATGAAATATTTACTTAAATTTATATTTCCATTTCTTCGCTCTGGTGTCGAGGTTAAGAGCGGCGTTGTGTTCTGCCACTCAACACGCAATGCCTCCAGAATTCGGCAGAAAGTGGGGAACGGAGTGTCTTAACACTAGGTTCCCTCTGCCTACCCTGCCGTGTGCGAGATACAGCGTGAAGCTGATTTTTTTTATCAACATTTGTGCTAATATTATCAAGATTTTGATATTAAAGTGCATAAGTTTTCAATATAAAATTAACTGAAGACACCCCAAGCAGATTTCGAGATAAATGACAAAATAGGCGTGAAATCAATGTGCTTCGCTACGAAGGAGGTTCCCACGATCACCAGCAGTTGCATATTGGCTAATGAACGTTGGCCAGATGAGATTACTCCAACTCGCGTACAATTTACGCACTAATGCGTAACTACAGACAACCGCAAATGTTTCTTATTTGCACGATTCAAATGTTACACGAAGTGTTGTAATATTTCATTATGCGTGTTATCATACGGCATAATAACACAATTCTCTTTACTTTTTTCCGCAGTTTTCTTTGTAATTATGACTGCTATGCCAGTTTATGCTGTGACAGTGTATCTTCCATCTTGTGATTTTAAATGCTGTATATTTTTAACATCGTAAATGTCATCTTGCAACGGCTATAAATCTTTCTAATCTCGTATATTTTTATGTCAACCGTGTCCTTATAGAGAAGTTAAGCTTATACTTTTATTTAAAATGTCTTGGCTGTGACTAAGACGGTAAAATCGATTATGAAATGAAAAACATTTTTTTTTAAAGAAAAAACAATATCTATATTTCAAGCTACGGTTTAGTATGAATCAAACCATACGTATAGAATAAGGAGGATGTCTAGGAGGATGATGCTTTGCTAAAATGACATAGATCTGGGAGTCCTGGGATCCAGTCTATTTATATTCAATTAGTAAGGTATACAGGGTCATAAAATTTAATGAAGCTACAAAGACTGTCAACGAATGATTCTAAATATATTTTAACTTTCACACTATCGATTGTATTTAAATGACTGAGAGAAATCAAAGGTGGTATTGTTTCTGATCTGTAATTCACTCGGTAGCTTATAATTGACAGTGCTATGATCCGTTTTGCAAAACAATCTATGGGTGCCGCCCACTCCTTCACAACTGTACTTTCACTTCTTCCTATAGTGAGACTTGACCACGAATCTGATCGATTGTTAGATAACTATGTCGTGAGTATATTGTACTCTTTTAAATCACTTTCTTCAAAATATATATAGAAATAGCAAAGAGCGGCGTTAAGTTGCGCTATACAGCGCATAATCTATATCTATATCTCTGTCAATACTAAGTTTGAACGCGCTAATCTAATGAGCTACTTCTTTGAATATAAAAAAATATTGAATCGTCTATTTATAGGAAAAGGCTATAAAGATTAAAATGTTACTATTTTATATTTGAAAGAAAATAGAGATATCGCTATTTTAAAAGTGGGGGAACAGAGTGTCTTAACACTTAGTTATATATATTGATAAATATGTGGATATTTAAAAACATTGAAAACCTCATTTTATATTGACAATATTCTATAAAAGTTTAAACTAATTAGACCAGTAAATCAATGTAAGATTTTATCTTTTCCAAAGTTGGTAATAAAAATCCGGTACGGTATTTGCAGCGGTTTACGTTTACTGTTACCTTAACTATGTTACACTTATTTAAATGACCGCGTTGAGTTGCGTTGCATAGGGTGGAGGGAATAATTATTTTATATGTATTAAATGAAATAAATATTCTTTCTATATTAACATAGTAAAGTAAAATAAACGCATATAGTCAAAGATATTACACATATACATTTTTTTCTCTTATATTTTTTTGTTTTTTCATATTTTAAAATCGTTCGTATTTTTAATTAGTAATAACCTAAATTTCGAAAATTGTCCATCTGTAAATTCCGTTGAATATTTATGTATCAGGTTTTTCCAGTTATCGCAATTTATCATTAGCCGTGACAAATACAACACGCACTTACGTTTACGTCATACAAATTCTAAATAAAAAAAGGCGGATTCTCCACTAAAAGTATAAAACACTAAGGTACAAGATACACAGAAATTTCTTAATCTACACAACCTTAGCCTCATTATTGTGACAATGATTCATAAAAATTGAGTCGGAGAGATACGATAGTGCAATAACGCGTAATTTATGTTTATGAATAAAATGGAGCTTATTGCAAAATAAAAAAAAAATATTTTTCATATTTTTTAAAGTATATGTATTGTAAAATAAAAAAAAATGTGACCACGAAACTTGGAACAGGTCCTATTTGGTACATACATAATACTTATTCATATGTAAAAAAGTTATTTAAAATATTCTTACAGATTATAAATATTTTGTTAATAAATATATATTTTTAATCTGTTGTTCACAAAGTAAGCAACCATACTGCAATATGGTCATATAAGCAATAAAACTTTGCAATCTCGCCGATAACCTACGATTCGATATTGAGGCCGAAATGTCAACCGCGACAGTCATTTATATTAAAGTACTCTTTGATATAGCGATTGCTTGTTTGAACTAAACAGATTTAAATTGTCAAGATATTTAATTAATTATATATTTCTGCGGAAAGTGAGGAGCGGGAGTGTCTTAACACTAGGCTCTCTCTGTCTACCCTGCTACATGCAGGATACAGCGTTAAGCTGAAAAAAAATATATAATTCTGCACTCCCGAAGTCGACTTTTCCACTTATAATAAACAAAAATATATAAAAAAAAAAAAAAATTAGCTTCACGCTGTATCCCGCACACAGCAGGGTAGGCAGAGGGAACCTAGTGTTAAGACACTCCGTTCCCCACTTTCTGCCAAGATCTGGAGGCATTGCGTGTTGAGTGGCAGAACTCAACGCCGCTCAAAAATATATATAAACTGATAATAACAAAAATATCTCTACAATATATTTCCAAAGGACAAAAGCAGCCAATTCCGTGTAGTAAATGGCCGATGGCAAGATGGTCCAACCGTTTATTTACCTGTTAAATAATAGTGTACCCCGAAACAGCTGTTCGGATTCAAATCATTGAATGTTATAATGCGGGATTTTGTTTCTTATGTCCTATAAGATCATTGAAGCAATTTTTTTTATTGTATTCTTTATTGAACATTTGTTCGTGCAGCTGCAATTTTGTTGAATGATCGAAGTGCATGGCCGAATGATTTAAAGCGTGCTATCCTTTCTTTTTTAAATTGATGCCAGTTTTTGTGACACATTTATTTATTTTTCGAGGCCAGTCGTGGCGCAGCGGCACGAAGTGTGACTGTAAAACCGACTGGTTGTGGGTTCGATCCCCACTCGAGGAGATGAAATATTGACTTAAATTTATATTTCCATTTCTTCGTTCTGGTGTAGAGGTTAAGCGCGGCTTTGAGTTCTGCCACTCATCACGCAATGCCTCCAGAATTCGGCAGAAAGTGGGGAACGGAGTGTCTCAACACTAGGTTCCCGCTGTCTACCCTGCTGTGTGCGGGATACAGTGTGAAACTGATTTAATTTGATTTTAATTAATTATTTTTTTCTGTGTATTGTTCCAGAAGTGCAAGAAGGTGGTGGGATGTCTTAACGGTTGAAGCTAATTTTTGTTTGGTGAGTATCAGTTTTGACTTTCAGAGATCGACTATAGTCAATAAGACCCGTTATTCGAGAAAGCCATTGATTTATTGACGTCATTACGTTTGCGTTTCAGATTGCAATCTTAATGAACTGATTTCTTTTACGACTTCACGTCACTTTGTTTGACGCTACTTGATATGTGATAACAGTAGCGATTGTAGAGCAACTCCTTATTTCGAAACGCATGTTCTAATAGGTATGTTCAAGATATTTTATAATGAACTATTTACTTAAACTTATATTTCCATTTCTTCGCTCTGGTGTCGAGGCGCTGAGCGGCGTTGAGTCCTGTCACTCAACACGCAATGCTTCCAGAAAGTGGGGAACGAAATGTCTTAACACTAGGTTCCCTCTGCCTACCCTGCTGTGTGCGGGATACAGCGTGAAGCTTATTATTATATTGGTTTAATAATTTTTATCATCATACAAATACAATGACAGAAGAAAAAAAAAATATTTTCTATATGTAATGGAGGAATAGTCAAAGATATTTGATGTGATTGCGGTTCATTGTTTTAAAAAATACAACAAATATATATAGAAATAGTATAAGTAAAGACATTATTATTTATGTACTGTACAAAGGTTTACTCACTTGTATTATTATTTTGTTCCAAATCCATATTAAACGAAGATGTTTTAAAACATTCATCACAATATTTATATTCATAGTACTGTATTTACTATTCTATTGTCACGCATGACATCAACTTGACTAACTAGAAATCTGAGTCACTGGTTACTTGAGAATAAATTAAAATATTTAACGGAACACGGAGTTTCTTAATTATTTTTCTATGGCAGAGAAAATATACCTTAATATTAACCTTTGATTTGCATATATATTTCGATATTGCATGATGGCAGGCGAGTCCCAACGTCGCGCTTTCTCTTAACTGTTATTATTAATTTTCAGCAAAAAAATAAATAAAATAAATTAAACATTAAATCAAACACCTTTTTAAAAACAAGCTTTCTATGGATCGGTACTGTCTGTCTGTCTCTCTGTCAGTCTGTCAAGAGCCTTTATCTCAGAACGCTTTGAGATGTCAAGTTGAAATTCAAACCCTATACTCAGATCTATGTTCTTTTGATTTCATAAAAAATCGTATTTCTACGCTTATTTTAAAAAAAATTACCGTTCATATCGCAAAAACCACATGTTTTGACACTATTTAGGGAATCAAAATTAATAGGATACTTCTGGTTGACTTAGAATTATGAAATTTGGCAGCTAGCATCTACAGCTACAAGTTCACGAAAAAATCTGAAAATACCATTTGTGGTTAAACCTAAAAAATAAAAGTATTAAAAAAAGGGGCAAAATTTGATTAAAGCCGTTAGTTCAAGTTAGGTATCAGATGAGACAGGGCTCTGGCTACACACTGGTACAGGGCTAAGCTTGAATTTCAGAAAATGCTTCATTTTGTAATCAAGCCCTTTGATTTAATATTAGGTGGACTGTGCAAATATTTATAATCCGCCTTTTTATTGCGACGGCCATTTTGAATTAAAAATAATGATTAAATATAATTTCGTTGTCATCAGAACTGAAGTCGTAATCCAAATTTCAGCTCAATCGGACACTAGAAAGTGGGTCACAGACACTAGCACGGCAAGTCAAATAAAACTTTGAAGAAATAAGATTACTTTTAAAAAATTGCGAATTGTATTCATTGTATGTGACAAAATAATGTGTTGCTGTATTATTATGGCAACTTTTTATGCATTGTCATTTTGTTTTTATTTTGCTGAGGTCAGTCATACTCGTGGCACAAGCGTGCGACTGTAAATGCAATAGATTTTGGATTCGATTCCCACTCGAGTTGTTGAAACATTTAATATTTTCATTTCTTTGGTGTCGAGGCAAGGCGCGGGGTTAAGTTCCGCCTCCCAAAACGCAATGCTTCCAGAATTCAGCCTACTATCATACCTGCGTAAAGCTGAAAAAAAGTAATTTTTGATTTATATCTAAATCAAAAGTCAATTATTTTATGAAACAATAAATAAACTCTAAAAGAATGAATCCATTTATACAATTTAACATTAACTTGGCATGTTTATCATTCAATTATCATAAATCGTTTACGCATCAAATCTGTGGCTTACGCCTTAGATATATAAATATATTTATAGCCAATAGCATAATGTGTTTTCCAATGATATCTCATGTTCAAGTGACATAATAGGTTCATAGTTTAGTTTTAAAGTCCAACTTGTTGCTATATATCACAAAAGGTACTAATAAACATTTATATTGAAATATATATTTTTAATTTATTGATTTGATTTGATTTTATATTTTTTAAAACTGGCAATATATAAGAATGTATAAGATATAATACGATTTTTATTATATTTATAATAAATAATACTAATTATAATATTTTGGCACTAATCTTTATAATAGTATTTATTAATCAAATACAGTATATTAAATTATTATAGAATATTACGAAGAAGTTTCTAGAAAATTCGAGCAGGTAGGTAGGTATTAGATACAGGTAGCCAGCCATATTAAACGTATCTCTCAGATTTTTCTCTCAATCTATTTATCAATCGGTTCCGATTCTTATTTCCAGCTAAAAATTCTTCTATTTATATTTTTAGGCCTATCAGACTCTACAATCTACACAACACTTTAAAAAACCACAAAAAACAAACTAAAATTTAAAGTTTGTCGAATGACATGTCAACAACAGCTGGTAAAGGGATCAACAATTGGTTTTAATTAAACTGCATTACATCAATCGACTATCAATTATTCGTCGGACTGGTGCAGCACGAACGTGCAGTTAACACATATACATATATTAAAACACGAAATGCCACGCACTTTAGTGCGCTTTCAAGAAAATAACCAATCATTTGAACGAGTCCGTAGATCCAGTCTAGTTCGACCTAAACGCGGCGTTGAGTTTCGCCATACATTTTTTTTTGTATATTTGAATTTGTAGACTCCTTTGTTTAGGTAGGGACTGTAAAAAGTAAGATGGTGCGAGATACAATTATGTGTAAAGACATAAATGTGGCGAGAGTGCGCAATGTTGTAATTAACGCGACGGTTGTTGGTTCGATCCTCACTCGGGGAAATAAATTATTATTTATTAATATTTTAATTTCGTCATTCTGGCACCAAGGTTAACGCCCGGCGTTGGTTTAGCCACTTAACGCGAATACCCACGGAGTGGCTTATACTAGGGTCTCTCTGTCTACCCTGCTATTTGCGGGATACAGCGTGAAGCTGATACAAAACAAAAAAAAAATAAGAGCTTTAAATGTTTTAAAATCTTTAAAGCGAACATCGGGTAAATTAAAAAATCAATAATTTTGAAAAACTTGTTTCCAAATACGAGTATATACAAGTACCTACTCAATGGTGAAATATTCTGTCCTTTTAAGTTTATTTAATTAAGTCATTAAAGTTACACTTTACATTTTTTTTGTTTGAACTGACAATAATAATTTATATAGATATATATAGTATTCCTAATATATTCATACTAATTTTTAATTTAAAATATTCCCTAACGTACGTACGTTTCACTGTGCCATGACTACACGAACTCCCCTTCACAATTGTCAATATAGTAATATTTGTTATATGTATTAAAGAGCTATATATGTAGGTTACATCATGGTTCCCCACCTGAAACAGGATATATACAATATTGAACAAATGTCATGTTGATTAGCAAATTTTATCTATAGATAACATTATCCTACTAAATTAAGTTCTCTAGACGTTTCTACGAATTTTCGAATATTTTTCTCATGGTGTCTAAAATGTTTTGAAACACAAATGTGTTAAGTGGCTCGAACCTTTTTTTTTTGCTCGTTTCACAGTAGTAGTGTCAAATTCGAAGAGCATGCAAGGTATTCATAATTTTTTGTATTAATATGTATTATACTCATATTTTTTTATTAGTTTAATAATTGAAAAAAAAAAAATCTAATAAAATTTTATGTTAAATTACCAGAAATATATTTAATTTACACGCGAAAAAATAATAAGAAAATTAATAATACCTATCCTTCCCTTATCCTTACATTCAATTTAGTCTTAAATCTGATTCAATATGTCATTTAATCGACGCTCCGTTTTACATCTGATAGATAAAACATATTAATAACTTATCAGAGAGGTCGTTTGTGTAAGTAAATAATCGATAACGCCTTATATGTATGTACTGTTGCGTAAAATATTGATTGAAACAACAAAATGCATTGACGTGTGACGCTATGGACTTATTTAGCTTTGTTGCCAGCTAAAATAAAAGGTAGAAATAATATTTTTTAGTGGTAGCTCTAATACTACTTTAAATATGTTAGTTTGAGGCCAGTCGTGGCGCAGGGGCACAAAGTGTGACTGTAAAATCAATTGGTTGTGGGTTCGATCTCCACTCGAGGAGATGAAATATTTATTAAAATTTATATTTCCATTTCTTCGCTCTGGTGAAGGGCAAAGTGCGGCGTTGAGTTCCGACACTCTTTGGCGTTTTTTTGGTTATTTGGCGTAAAGTGGGGGACGGAGAGTCTTAACAATAGGTTCCCTCTGCCTAATCTGCTGTGTGCTGAGATACTGCGTGAAGCAGAGAATATATGCAATTGTAATGTTATACAAGATAAAGTTATTTTCCTTTAGGTTTTGATGACTTGGTTTATAAAAATAAAGATAAGAGGTGAACAAAAACTCAAAAGAGGCGAACTAGCTAGTCCACCTCTTTTGAAAATATTGTGAATTTAACTATCTAGTTAAATACCATTTTCTAAACACATACAAGTTACAGAACTGGTTAGTTAGAACATTTTTACAATCATGTTCAAAGTAGCAATTACTAAGGAATGACTGACTATCGAATGAGAAGAAAGCATAGTGTTTATTAATAAACTGACGTTTATTTTAAGTCCATACACGTTTCATTTGAATTAATAATAACATTATAATTTATAATAATTACCATATTGTTCTTAATCAGTTATCAGACATTTCACCTTCTGCTTATCTATAACAAGAGTAAAGTGCATAATATAATTAAATTCTTAACTGAGTACACAATCATATAAATTACATGCGTTGAGGTAATCTATAAGTAAATAATTTTATGTTATTTATGACATATAAACATAATATTTTAAGGTAGAATTTTTATAAATATATATTTTTTTTAATTTTAAAAGATTTTCAGTTATTTTTAATTAAAATGTGTACGAGGAAGCCACGGCGTAAATGCTATAATAACCAAAAAAAGTTCACCGTTGTCCTTCAAGTGTTTTTTTTTAAACGAGTAGGTTTAATATGAAGAATTTATATCTTAATTAAAGATAAACGACTAAAATAAAGATGAAGAACGAAGATGATCACATCGATGTTTAAAATTTGCTATTTAAAATAATTGATACTGTCATGGCAGATAATGTCAAGTAGGTACATTACCTGTATCTTTTCCACTCACGTGTTTCTCATTCGACTTTGTTAATCCAATATGTATATTGATTTTACATTAATTTATGTTACTTGTGGAACACTTGTCATGCTTTCTATAAGAATATTTCTATAATTTATATAACAATTTCATATTAATATATTAAAATAAAAAGCAATAAATACACCATCGTGACGTATTGATAACATTGTCGAGCGCAAATCTTATTTGGTAATTTAATTCTGAAACTCAAAATGAAATATAACTGTGGAGCTGGAGCGGAAAATTACGAGGAGAGTGTTGTATCACTAAAGTCTTTCTCTCTGTGCGTGTTAATTGTAAGACGTGAAAATGAGAAAAAAATCTTTATTTTTACATAAAATAAAATCACTCCATACTCGAATTTTCAAATATCGTAACGAATTTTAATGCAGGTTTCACTTATAAAAAGAGTTATTCGTGAGAAAGATTTAGACACCTATGTATAATATATGCAAGATGCATATTCTTTTGTCAATGTCTAAGTTTTGTAATATAATGACGTAAAACACATATTTTTGCGTGTATAGTTTTATTAATGCGGGGAAAGCCGCGTGCGCGTTTTTTTTATTATATAAAAAAAAGCCGCGTGCGCAATACTTGTATACTTGTATTTGATACGAGAAGTTATGAAGTGGTCTTCAATTGTATCGGGCGTCACAGCGTCTCAAGCACCTGCCTAGCCATTGGCAATTGTCCAAGCGAAACGGATTTTTTTCATCAATCTAGTGAAACTATCTATGTCTTTATGTCAGTTGTAACTAAACTTATTATTAGCTGGTACAGTTCCTCTTGTTGACGTAATATCTAAACTAGATAGATCGTTTTATAATAGTTAGGTAAATGTTTTGTGATATAACAGAACAAGATTTCGAATAAATTCTAAAAAATAAGAAACGGCTATTTGATTTATATTTTAAATTTTAATATATTATAGTTTAAATAACTATGTGTAATCTGCGTCGCATAAAGCAAAAATGCTGGAGAATATTCGGAAAATGTACCTACTCTCTTTTTTAACATCTCTAAGTAAAAAGAAATAGAGAACGGAACGTAACGTTCTATCAGCCCACCCAGAATATACCGGAAATGCGTAAAGATAAAAAAAAAGATAGAAATACAACAATAGTAATTTACCATAATATCTTATACGATACAAATCTGACAGTCACCATGACGACGCTAACCGTTGGTTACCTACTACATAATTTCACATAATACATATCAATTACGAAGTGCCGAAACATGAAAATTATATATGTATTCTATATTTTATTTCTGGACAGCAATAACGCGTAACTATAGTAATTATAGTTGAGAAGAGTAATAAAATTAAAGATTCTGTTGTCGGTTTGTTTACAGAGATTTAGATCACAAAAACTGATGACGCATACGTTGTTTGCTGTTGCGTGTTGTATCAATAATATCGGTTTAGAAGTTGTGCAAAAAGTGAACAAATATTATGCTATATGTTTATAAATGTATGGTAAATATGCGGCTTTGGACGTCAGATGCTGTATTATGTGTGACCTCGTTTTTTTGAATGCGTAGCCAGAAGATTCTAACAGGATGATGCGTTGTTTGAGGCTTTGTTGCAATTATTTGGTAAATTAGACAATAAAAAACACGTACTCGTATACGAGTTTATATTATAGTACTTTAAATTAGACAAAAAAAATAACAAAAAAAATTGGCAAAAATATAAATAAATGTTAGATATATAACTATGTAGATATGCACTTGAGACTTATAATAAAATAAAATATTTTATTTTGATACTTCGTTTCACAGAAAACATAATATGTTAGCATTTCTTCAATTACTGCACGTTTCACCTCAAATTGTATGAATTAAACAAGAAACGTTGCATTACATACCATATTTACTTTATATAACTGAAAAAGATAAGCTATTTTGAAATTCTCCCCATTTATTTAAAAACACACTAGTTCTATTTAATTTAAGGTTAAATTTTTTATCAGCTTCACGCTGCAGCAGGGTAGGCAGAGGGAACCTAGTGTTAAAACACTCCGTTCCCGACTTTCTGTCTAATTCTGGAGGCATTGCGTGTTGAGTATAAGGTATGAGTATTAAGGTTAAATAACCATCCAAATTCCAAAGATATGATTTATTATTATAATAATTTTAAAGTAAGACGAACGCAGTGTAATGCCTAACGTACTCGAATGTCTGAATAAATGCCGTCAAATTTTCAAAAACATACTTGGAATGAGTCCAGCGAGACAATAATGTCTCACCTTGAGAGGGAGACCGTGAATGATATGCAGCCCGTGTTCATTGCGATTTGCGATAACAGCTTTTTAATTTAAAATTATAAACATATAATATTATAAAATATAATATTATATGTATGTTTGTATGTGCTAAAGTTTTTTATTCTGTAACCAACAGCCGATTTTTTATTTACGTTTTTTGTGCCTTCAAGGTCGTGATGTTCATAAAAACTATAAGAAAAAATATATTATATATATATTTTTATCAGCTTCACGCTGTATCCCGCACACAGCAGGGTAGGCAGAAGGAACCTAGTGTTAACACACTCCGTTCCCCACTTTTTGCCGAATTCCGGAGGCATTGCGTGTTGAGTGGCAGAACTCATCGCCGCGCTTGTCCTCGACACCAGAGCGAAGAAATGGAAATATAAATTTAAGTAAATATTTCATCTCCTCGAGTGGGGATCGAACCCACAACCAGTCGGTTTTACAGTCACACTTTGTGCCCCTTCGCCACGACTGGCCTCGATATTATTCATTTTTATTGTTATATATTTGGTCTATATCAAAAGTTCTGTTCAATAAAAGATGTCACGTTGCTTTGAAAACCGGCGTTTGTCTCTCCAATTGCATTTGCATTCTGCGAAAAAAACATTTCCACCGAAACCCGACCCATTGTTAGTAATTGCTGCATTTGTTTAAAAAGTATGTTTGTAATTGTGTGGAAACTGAATAGCCTTCGTTATACGGCGTATGTATGTATGTATGTGTAAAGAATTTTACTCTTTAACTAAAATGTAGGTATCTCAACTACCATGGTGCGTTTGAAGTGTGCGACAAAAAAAATAAAACGACAGGAATATATATGTATATGTAATAATAAAAATATTGCTTGATTCCTTTATAGTAACTTAAATTGCGGCATCGAGTTCCATTAAATAACGCGCTATATGTATTCTTAAATTGTATGAAAAATAAAGAACAGAGGCTAGATAAACAAAAATCTGTGTTTTTGACTTTGCCGCATGAAATAATAAATGAGAGAAATTACGACATGACACCTGTTACATTGGTGAATATATAAAATAAAATCAGCTTCACGCTGTATCCCGCACACAGCAGGGTAGACAGAGGGAACCAGTATATAATGTTAAGACACTCCGTTCCCCACTTTCTGCCGAATTCTGGAGGCATTGCGTGTTGAGTGGCAGAACTCAACGCCACGCTTATCCTCGACACCAGACAGAAGAAATAGAAATATAAATTTAAGTAAATATTTCATCTCTTCGAGCGGGGATCGAATCCACAACCAATCGGTTTTACAGTCCCACTTCATGCCACTGCGCCACGACTGGCCTCAAATATAAAATAATATAAACTTTTATATTTAATAAAATCTATTAATCAGAATTAATAATTTATTTCACCCTTTGCCGTGCAGACGGCTATTATTATGCATAACCTTGAGATACGAGGATAGAACACGTGCTCACTTTGAGTTTTTATGTGTATTTGTTTTCATATAATAATACTTTAAAGTTACGTCAATGTATTGTGACGTAGTAAATTATACAATTTAGCGGATCACGGTCGCAGAGGTCGCAGAGGTTCAGGGTGCCAACGTTTATACGACGGTAACAATTACGCGGCATTTGCGAGCTATAAGTACTAAAATATACTAAACATATACATATCTTAGGCTGAGGCCAACAGCTTTGTTTGCGTTAATTTCGGATTTGTGCTCAAGGAGAAATAAGAAACCGCCATGAGCGTAAGAATAAGGGTGGAGGGGTGAGCCGTGTCTACTTCAGAATAGTTTTGCGTCCACCCTAGAAATTTTCTCAAGAATATTAAAAAAAAGTTATACGAACGCTAGCTGTTCAAAGTTAAAGTCCAGGTCTCCTCCTCAGGTCCAGGTCCAGGTACCTCTAGATACGCCCATGGAAACAGCATAATGAACATTACTAAAATCTGGACAAGACACATTATGTTTAATTTTGAATGATCTATAAATCTTTAAATAACACCTATAGCTTTCTCCTGATACAATTTTGAAAATGTCTTGCAATTATTTTATTGTTTTTTTAGGACAGGTTATAATAATAAAAATGTACAGGATTATTTGGTTATACTGTCTTTGCGATTTCTTATAATAATTTTCTATAAATGTTTTATTTCCAACAATTAGCTAGTTACAATTATATTATCTGTAATTAATATATTCAATGGACTTTATGACATGAAATCATGTCTGACGAAGAGGTAAAATGAGTTCGATAAGAATGATTCACACTGATATAACATAGATACTTATATATTATTAAAAGATATATAATAATTAATAATAAGAAATTGTCAGTCAATTATGTCAGTCTAGTACATTTCTAAATCTAAATGATATAACAAAATAACAAGACTAAAGTAGTATTTATTTATGGGCATCACACGTCTGGCACGTCAGGAAAGCACGCGGTTCGCAAACCATCTGTTGAGCATTCATTTTATATAGAGATCGTGTTATGCAATTACAAATGTATTGTGGAGATTAAATTAAAAAAAATATATATCACTTTCTCATACATTTCATTAGTATAGAGTATAAAAAACTGTTTGAATTGAACTATTAAACCTTAATATTAATGTTGCGACTACTGCTGTATCAAATCGGATACAGTTTTTTATAATATTGAAATAACATTATATTCATATAGTTAGTAGAATATAAAAAATAAGTTTAGATTTATTTTTTACTGTGATAACATAAAATAAGTTTGCTGTTTACGAGGTTATAAATGCCCTAGGGACGCGATCGGCAAAGAAATTGTTCTAATCTTAAAAGTTTATAAAATTTACGCCGAGATGTGGGCGCGCATAGAATGTGCATTATTATTTAAGTTGAAAGTACAAGTTAGATTTTACGTTTTATAGCTTCAGAGAAATAATCTCAAAGAACTCTCAATCACCAGAACCGATGATAGCTATTAAGACAGCGGCTTACCTTTGAGCTAAAAAGATAGATAAAAAAACCATATTTCTTAAATGTCTTATTGTTTTTAAACACTTCATTTTTAATACAATGGACTTAGGACATAAAAAAATTTATTAGCTTATTTTTTTAAAAAAACAAAGTGTTATGCCACACTTCGGAAAGAAAAAAGGAAAGAAAAGAAAGAAAGAACGAATTTTTATATGTTTTCTAAATAACTATTTTATTAGCTTTCTTTTTGTTTAATTCTAAGAAATTCCAGAGCAATATTTTTATAAAATAAGTAGCAATTTTGGCCGCCATTTTGATGGAAATATGTATTTTATAGTCAAGGAAGTAGAAATGAAATGTACTGTTAGATGCTTTGAGTCTGGATTTATAGTCAATCACGCCCACGCTTCAAACTGGACCAAAGAACTACATAACATCGCTGGTCAAGTGCAAATAATAAAATAAATCAAATATATTCTATTATATAACACTTACTTCGTTGTCCTTGAAATTTTATTTATAAATTGCAATACTAAAAGGTAAATTTTATAGCCTTTTTATATACTGGAGCAGGGGGAAGTTTTAAACCAGTTTTATACCTAATTTAAGTAGTCCTTTTCAACAGCTGAGCCGATTTTATCTGGATAATTCTACGGGACAAAAGATTCTAGTATACTGAATACATGTTGGCCTTGAGCATTGCGATCCCCCTAAAAGTATAACACTTGCTTAGATTAATTGGTTTCATTATAAATGTTTTATTTGAAATTTCAAACAAATATTAGGGAGAATCTCGTGCGTAATCTAGAGAGAAGATACTATTTTGAAACAGTTCACTAAATGAGACCATTAAAAGAACCGAGGCATTTTAAGTTTTTGTGACTGAATAAACATCAAACTATAAAAATAACAGTTCTTGAAATGACCGTCTTTCTGTCAGTGTCAAGGGCTTTTGTTACAGATACAGAAATATCTTACAAAGATTGACGTTCTGCTCTCAGTGGAAATTAATTCATATTCTTGAACCAGGATTAATCTTACGAGATACATTGCCAATTTAGGAGTAGGTTAAGGTTTCTTTGTTAACATATTAATGAGATGAGGAAGTTTTTATTTAAAATATTACCTTGTTTTACCTTTAAAATGATTGCAAAATTACCTTGGAAGGTCTATGTTTATTATCCTGTTAATTGGCAACAGTGACTTAATCGTATAAATTTTAAATACTTTCATGTGGAAATGCTTGTTTTAAATTTATCGAAATTTTATTTAAGGAATGCGCTCAAGAGCACCAACAAAAATAGTTTAAAGATACAATTGGTTTCATTGTTACTGCCAAATGACTCGGAATTTAATCGATTAAAAGCTCATTTTATAGCTAAAGCCGGGTCGAAGTTATTTTAGAATTGGACTTAATAGGGTTAACGTTTTACCTAACAGCGAGTACAGATGAACTCGATATCTAGTTCTCAAGTTTGCACATGAGTGAAGTTGTGCATAGACATTCTAAGATCTAATTACATTGCAAATGAAAACTCAAATAGAGCGTCGCGTTGTAATATATTTTCACTTAGCAGTATTATTCAATATATTTTATTCTCTCAGCTTCACGCTGAATCACGCGAGCGAGGTAGCCACAGGGAGCCTAGTGTTAAGACACTCCGCTCCCAACTATCAGCCAATTTCTGGAATTATCCACGCCGAGCTTTGCGTCGACACCAGAGCGAAAAAATGAAAATATTAAATATTTTATTTTCTCAAGTGCGCCGCAAGTGGTTGGTTATATTGTAAATCTCGTATGTAATAGAAAAAAAAACTAAATGATAAAATGAAGATTAAGAATGTGATCTTACGAAGATACATATTTTTCTTCCATTAAAAATATGACAATTAAATGGAAATTCATTTTTAGACTCACTATTAAAATTAAATTATACAAAAATACGCGAATATACGTGAATACGAATGCGATTGCGAATATTCGTTACATCACTAGTATGTATATAAACAAGGTTCACTCTAAATATAATTCAGAAATCAAATGACATAAGTAGGTGGGATATCTAGATATTTAAAATTGTGACGCTCACAAATATTTCGAAAAGGCACCATGATATCATTCCGGCCTTCATTTCGGCGTTACCCTGTATGAACGCAAAATGACACATAGTAAAAACGGTAACAACATAAAAAAATCCTTTTTCACCATTGTAAAATTAGATAAATCAGCTTCACTCTGTATCCCGCATACAGCAGGATATATAGAGGGAACCTAGTGTTAAGACACTTCGTTCCCCACTTTCCGCCGATTTTTTCTCGACCCCAAAGCGAAGACGAAGAAATGAAAATATAAATGTAAATAAATATTTCATTTTCTCGAGTGGGGAACCCACACCCAGTCGCACTTGTCAGTCACACCTTGTGCCCCTGCGCCACGACTGGCCAATATAAAGATGCTTACGACTTCCACCATTCTAAAATTAGCTAGCAATTATGTAATATTTTAAATATTAACATAACGTGTCTTTTTTGCCATGTCTTTACTGCGTTATTTGGGCGTCAGACTTTCTGGACTCGTGACCTTTTATTATGGAACTGGTTCGGTCTGTTCGCGCAAAGATTGCTGATCTTTGCGCTTTATTAAAATGTTATGTAAGTTTAATAATTTAAATTATTTTATAATTTATTTTTTTCTATTTTTGTAATAGTATTTATATGTAAAACGTTAGAAAGGGGAAAATTGTTAAATAAAACCCTTTAAATCCTAAAATATTTTAATACCATTTATTTTTATTGTTTTATAGAAAAATCTATAAATATGAATTAACATGAGACCAGTACATACCGAAAACTTCAGATCAAACTCTTTAAGACTGGCTCATCACATTAGCCGTTCTTACAAAACTATGTAAAAACGGCTAACGGTTAGTAAGAACGAACAATAGTTTTATTACGCAACTCTATGATAAATTCCACTTTGAATGTTCCTTTTTGTTCACAATTTACATATGTATAAGCTTACTCATATACATATCTCTTAGTATTTAAACATTTTATCAATTTCTTAGTAAAAGGAGACCCACGGACGTGGGAATACCATAAGGAAATTCCATCTTCAGGATCAACAAACTAGGTGATAGCGCCCACGTACATAGTTATTGTAAGATAAATGTTGAATTTGTAAATATTCTGAATACTGATTTGTTTCTTATATTATACTGTAAATAAGATAAATAAAAATAAAATGGGATATTTTTAATGTAATTTATTAAATACATTTATGCAAAATGCAAATTACAGGCGATTTTTTTTAATAATATCAAGCTATTTTGTCTCATCTTTTATTTCCTTGTTTAAAACATAATGACTCGCACAAAAATAAAATCTGTTTTTACATATGTATTATCGTAAAAGTTGTCCGGAACAAATGTATTACATTTTATAGGTTTAATATTTGATTTCCTATTTTATTGTATCACCTTGGCACACTCGGACGCTGTCCAAAACCAAACGCGATAGGTGTGAATTCGATTCAAATCAGGGGAATGGATTATTCTCATTTTCCCAATGTGGTTACCAAAGTGCAGTTTATATGAAAAGCCGAACACGGAATATATTGACACTAGGATTTCTCCACCTATCCTGCTATATCTAAAAAACAAAAATCAAACCATCATCATTTAAATATATTTTCATAACAATATTACACAACGGAGTCTTTATTATATGCGAACATAATATTCTTAAACAAGTTTCAAGTAAATTATGATTATTTTTTTCATGTCAACCAATACAGGCAATTCAGCCCCCACGGCCATACAATATTTATTGCACCGCCATATCCTTTGCATCGACTTCAGTGAGTCACTATATTTCATCATTATCTGTCCAGCCTTTACCAGACCACTGATATTATCTCGGCTGTCAGAAAAGGTCATGTCTGTAGTTACATTATTATTACTTATAATTCAATGCAAAAAATTAAGTTTACTTTCGTTTAATCAAAAAAAGCTTACGTTATAAAACGTCTTACTTCATTTGTATTAAGAGGATATTATATAATAATAAGTAAATATTATAATAATATTATGCGAAAAACATAAAATATTCTAAAATATTAAAGAACATATGTTTAAAAATATCTATCAGATTCACACATATATTATCATAAATACTTAAAAAACAAGACACAAACGCATGTGACTTTAGTAGGATTAGACAGATAATTATACCTATATTTTCTAAATCTAAATCCAAGGCCAAAGATATCACCGACAGACGGAAGAGTCTAATAGAAGCCACTCGATGAGTTTGCTTGTATGACTAAATTGCTTCAGGAACATGCATTATGATAATAATCTTTGTGGTATATCATTATTTTTTATTCAAAAATAACTTTAAATATTATATATTTTTCATGGTAGCGAATATATTTTAAATATTTTATTGTGACTGTCTTCTGTTGTAGGTACATTAAAGGTCTTTCAGTTTTTTCAAAATAAAAAAAACTGGTACTATTTTAAGTCTCCTGTTAATTTGTTTTCCAAATTATTATATATTTATAATAAATGATGTTATTAAATAAAAAAAATTAAGCACGACAGATATTTTAACTACCAACACACAGGTTTTCATAAATGCGCTTAATCGATTTAACACGAATTCTTTTAAAATAACTTAATTCCCAACTTGATGATGTTGATGTTAACAAGGTTGCGTAAATAATTTACAAGAAGTTTTTTTTATTTTTTTTATATTCTTGCAGTTAATTTGCATAGTAATAATTGAACTTATGTTGTTTTTGTTATTTTATCAAAAAAAACATTTAAATTATTTATTCCTGCAAGAATCCACCGAATTCTAGAGGCATTGCTTGTCAGAACTCAACGCCGCGTATTGCCTCCTTACCAGAGCGAGAAAATAAAAATATGAAACATGTATTCCCTCCCCTGGAAATGGAACCCACAACCATCGCGTTTATAGTCGCTAAAAAACAGTAGTTTATATGTAATGTATGAGTGTAATAAGTCCATATCACCCAAGACATGCCTCCCGCGAAGATCTGACGGCATTTGCACAAACGGTTAACAATTCTCTTCCTGTCTCTAACATTGAACTACTTCTGGTCGAGCGCCGGCCAAGTGCACCGAGGATGTTATTACGTGCCTACAAATAGAAACTGATTTCAAATAATACTCCTACTTGTGTTGCGATTTAATGCCAGCTGTCGCTTGCTATGGATCATTTTCTACTTTTTTTTGTGTTTTTTGCTTTGTTGTTTTCTCGACTTATTGTTTTCATTGTTTTTTTCGACTATTATGATTAATTAACCTACTTTTAAAACGTCGTAACGCAGTTGGGACCCTCTAAGATAGTCCTCAGTTCAAACATTATTCTTCTTTGTTAAGAAAATATTTTCAAAAATATTCCCGGTGGATATTACATACATATATTTAGAAAAAATGAAGACTGCGCTGAGTTCCTCTATCCGTATATATTATATGATATTCTGAGTTTTACATTACTAAATGGTACTTCATGTGACTATTTATTTTATAATTTTAATACATTTTTATATATAAGTATATTTTTGTCTAACTTGATAATAAAAGTGTGACATAAATTGTTCACGATTTGCGGCTGTAATGTGATACAAGACTGTCATTGTTAATAAAATTAATTTCCTCCGAAGTATCGTACACTTGGTCTCTAATCTGACTGTTCACAAATAAATGGTAAAGAAATTTAGTTTGTGTAGTATCAGAAAACCTAAGCCGATTGTTAAATCGTGTATTTATATCCTTTTCACAAATTAACGTCCTGCAATTAGTATTATCAAAAATTAATTTCTTTATGTATCGCACAAACTTTAAAAATTTAAGATTTGCCAATAGAGTCGCCCAGAGGTGAGATGTAAGTTAAAAGATAAAATATTAATTAGCAATTTTATCGTTTCAGGTGACGTCTAAACGACAAGATGGCGTGGCTTCCTATATGTCTTCTTGCGGCCTCACTTCTTCTATCGCCGGCATCGGGTGCCGTCTGCCCTAATAGCTGCGTGTGCAGCACCACGCGGGATGGTCTTCACCGCGTCACTTGTAGTAGTATCGCTGACATCTACAAATATACTATCCGACAGAAGCATCATAACATTAACATTCTAGATCTTTCCCACAACAATATCACCAAAATCACTCACGAGCTAGATAAATTAACAGAAGTCGTCACACTTGATCTATCCACCAATGGACTTACAGAACTAAATAAATTTTTACTTAATGCAAAAAAATTAGTTCACTTGAACTTGGCACATAATAGAATACAAAAACTCTCATTGACGCACTTGCCCACTAGCATAAGTTCATTGGACCTAACGGGTAATTTACTGAAAGATGTGCCTTCAGAAATATCACATCTGCCAAATTTAGAACACTTAGAATTAGATGGAAATCCTCTAGATTGTTCATGTGACAATATAATTGCTCGTGACCGGCTTTTACAGGCAAATGTATACATAGATAGTGCCAAATGTCATACTCCAAATTATTTAAAGGAACATTCATGGTTGGAAATAAAAACAAAAGATATTTGTAAAGGCTATAAAGCAGATTTTATGGATATGATGATGGGTGATCAACCAATGGATGCAGTGCAAGTTGGTGAAGAAACTACTGCACTAAAATCTATGCCTTTAGTAGCTAGTAGTGATTTAGATGACGGTAAAGTAATACATGGTGCGGACGCCGAGGTTGATGATGATAGTTCGCAATTTATAAAAGTAGGTCACTTTGCTAAGCCTTCACCTATTCAAGAAATAGAAGGGTCTGGTGAAGCAGAAAGTACAACTATCAGTGATATAATGGAACCTATTCAAGAAAGGAAGATGTATAATAATTTACTAGCAAATGACGAAATTTTACCTGCAGACAATTATCAAACTACTGAAGATCCTGGTGAAGGTTCTGGGGAAGGATCCGGATTTGGCTTATTTGTTCCCTTTGAAAATGAACCTACAGAAAAGGTGCTAGAAACAACCACTCCGATAATCGAAGATTTAAATCCTGATCCAGTTGAAAGAATATTTAAAGATGATGAAAATTCTACAGATTTAGAATTTCCCATGCCTGAGCCACCGACGATATACCAGGGTGGTCCCGATTGGCATAGTAAGAAAAACGCTGAAGTCGTTACTAGTATTTCTGCGGCACCAGAAGTTACAAGAGACACAACTGTCTCGGAACCAATTCGTGTAACACATCTTTCAGAAGTTCTTGGCCAAGCACCACCTGCCGAAGAAAAAACACCACATAAAACTGGTACCTATGTTTGCATAGCACTTATTGTTATTTTATTAGTTGGCCTTATTGGGTTTGCTATAGCTAAAGGACAAATGAGAAAGCGTAGAGATCGAAGACTTTTGCGGCAACAGAAAAGAGACATTGAACGAGCTTCAAAAGAGATGGTTGATATGAATAAATCTTTATTAGGTAAACCTGCAGCAATGGAAAGTGCCGCTGAGAAAAAAGTTAATGGGAAATATGAATTAGTACCCACGCACGAGACACATTCTAAGAAAGCCGAAAATGGTGAAATGGGAAATGGTATTAAGCGTTCCGAAAATGAAAACCAGAGGACTGATAGCCCGCGAGACACTAACCAAAATAAAAGCAGTTCAATTGATAACAATTTAGCAAATGAAAATCATGTACCTGCGCAGGAGACGTCATTTGAATCTGATCTAGGAAATAATTCCAGAAAGGACACAAATTCTTTATCGAGTGAAGATATATTTGTTCCTATAAACGATGATGATGGTCCTAGAATAAACGGAAACAGAGATTCTGATCTATCTCAACCACTGATAAATGGAGACCCAAATATTGATTCCGACTACTTGTCACCATCCCGTGAATATGTGCCAGTATATTCACCCGATATGGGACGCGTTCGGATTAAAATGTCAGAAACTCCGAAGCCTAAAACGCCCGTTTTAGTTACCAGAAGTAGGTCGAACGCCGGCGATATAATCATAACACCATCACTAGACGGAAATGCGCCAAAGTCGACTACTTGAGATTTAGTCTCATTGAACAGGATAAAAACAATTTGTGTATATCAGTGTCAATTTGCAAACGTTTCACTATTGGCAAAGATCTGTGATTCAGTGCGCGCGTGCGAAGGAACAATTACCTATAAAAGTATGAAGTTTTTGACTGTATTAAGTACTGCCAAAGTGTGTTTGTAGTCGACAGTGCCTTTATCATAATTTGTTAGTGGTTTAAATATATTTATGAAAGTATACTGTGCGATAAGTAAAATATTTTTATACGTATAAAAATGTTGCCATTTTCATTATAGATGTTAATGTTTAAAAGTTATTTAAATCACTGTTGAAACTTTATAATATGGTAACACAAATTATATTACAATATAATTTTACATTGTAGTATATGTTCGATTTTTGGGTACAATTGTTGAGATGTCAGTGGTTGTGTACTTACCTGTCTCGCTTTGCATATCATTTGCAAGCGGCTATTTCGAACAACGAATGATTCAACTGCTTGTTGTCTTTCATCTTTCAACTTTCTACTTTACGAGAGATTTATTTTTCTCGTTCTATGCATAAGTTCCTTATGAGTAGTTTTATTAAATTATTAGTTCTATAAGATTGTGATACCATTTATTTTAAGTGATTCATGCTATTGAAGAATTATGTATGTATGCAGAGAAATAATTATTGCATTGTATATTTGTTTAGCTAGTTTTATTTGAAATTATTTTTAAATTGTAACTAAGAAATATAATGTAGCTCTTGCTTTCGCTAATTTCTGTAATTTTTATTTTCACATTTTATTGACTTTTAAAAAAATTATGAACTTCTGTCAACAATATGAATCAAAATAGAGAACAATGAAGTATTTCGATGTAAAGAGATTTATAATTCTTGTAATTTTATTTCTAAACATATAAAGCGTTAATTGAAATTTCGTTGTTTTGTATTACCCCTTCACAATATACCTACATATATGCTTATAATTTTTTTTCAGCTTGCTCCATGCTGTATTCCGCATATAGCAGGGTATGCAGAGGGTGAATGTGCTGAGGCACTCCGTTTCCCACTTCCCGCCGAATTTTCGAGAATCAATGCTGTGTTTTGCCTTGTTACCAGATCAAAAAAGTGAAAATATATATATATAAAAAAAATCCCCGAGTGGCCATCGAACTCACTATCGAAGCGTTTATGTCACGCTTATGTCACTGCAAGAAGATCCACATATTTAAAATGTTTTTGATATATTAGCATTTTTGGGGAAAATTAAATGAGAGATCCTGATTGCTATCACTATACCATAAAGATAGATTGTTTACAGCATAAATTTTGATCTTGAAAAAGATATCTAATGATGATCCTATTATTATTATTATGAAGCTATCTCTGAGCTGCTAGATCAAGAACCGGAACCGGGCAGGAAGCAGTATTACTTGAGACGGCGCGAATTGTGAGAAGAATCCTCGTTGGAGCCCTAGGCACCGATTGACCTTGACCCTTATCCTTATATTAAAAAATGTAAAATTTTCTTATTAATAAAAGTATATGTCCATAAATTTTCTAATAAATATAGCTCATTGACATTTACATACCTATATATTTCTAAAAATCTGAGATATTAGGAATAAATAATAGAGAAATTATTCAGTTAATACTAGTGGCTGTAATTTGAAAATTGTTAATAAATAAAAAAAAACAACTGCTGCTTTAAACAAAAAGTAACTGCCAGTTGTCCTTGGTTTTGGATTTTCTGTGTTACCTTAAAGGTAGTTAACGTTGAATATTTAAATCAGTATATTTTTTGCAGAGCAAGAAAATCTTTAAATTGTTTTGTTATTAAAACACTGGTTATTATTATTGTACTAAAAAATATATTTTTTTGTCTGTTTTCATGATTAAAATATATTTTAAATTATTTATTTCAATATTGAGGCCGGTCGTGGCGCAGCGGCACGAGGTGTGACTGCAAAACCGACCGGTTGTGGGTTCGATCCCCACTCGAGGAGATGAAATATTTACTTAAATTTATATTTCCATTTCTTCGCTCTGGTGTCGAGGTTAAGCGCGGCGTTGAGTTCTGCCCCTCAACACGCAATGCCTCCAGAATTCGGCAGAAAGTGGGGAAGGGAGTGTCTTAACACTAGGTTCCCTCTGACTACCCTGCTGTGTGCGGGATACAGCGTGAAGCTAATTTTTTATTTCAATATTCTCTAAGACTCGATAAAACTTGTCTAAAGTAACAATTATGTATACAAGCTGTATCCCGCATACGGCGGAGTAGGCAGAGGGAACCTAGTTTTAAGACACTCAGTTCCTCATTTCTTCTCCTTTCTTTTGCCTTGGCACCAGAGTGACGAAATAAAGATATTAATATATAATAATGAATTCCTCGACTGGGTACTGACGCGTTACAGTTACACGATTGTGCCCCTGCACCACGAGGCCTCAAAGAATGAACAAGAATAATCAAGAATTGACTTGTTATTCAATTCCTATTACTAAGTGTATAGTAAACATAGTTTTATATTTGTTCTATACATACTATTCTATACTCGTACTATACTACTAAATCTATCTCTATAAACTGCAAAAAATTAAATCTTAACGGACCCTGTTGATGTAGCCAGCTTGTAATAATTATCAGATAAAAATATTTACATATAATAAATTAATGAATTCCAATCCAAAACTATATTTTAATATTTATTACTTTAAATATATATAGGAATTATAAGAAATAGTAAAATAAATAAATATTATATATTAATTTATTTAATATATTAATTGGTTAATTCATGACATCAACTTAAATATATAAAATTTGACAATTTATCTATCAACTATTATCTATCAAAAATCACTTTCCCTTGCTTGACTGTCATTGGAAAAACGTCGATTTCTTGGACGTAACGGTCTTGACAATTCAGCTTCAACTTCTATAGTAACACTATCATCTGTTACATATTCTGACATTCTTCTGCGTCTAGCTCCAGGACTTTGATCTAATTCTGCTATTTCATGACTACCATATCTACGATTTCGACGACGACGCTGTCTCTTGTTGTCATTAGATACTTCAGAGAGTTCTATATCATCTACAACAGGTAAATCTCCATTTCTCTCAGTTTCTTCTAGCAAATCTCCACTAGATTTAGTTTTCCTTCTACCTCTTCTTCGTTTGGTTTTACCACTTGTTGTTTCATTTAGAGAATGACAAGAAACATTTAGTTTTGGCATTGAGAGAGCTTCATCGTAAGTAGGTGGGGCGATCAGATCCCTTGGATCTGGGGTATTACATAAAGCTTCTTGCTCTGCACGTATTCTCATTTGTCTAAGTCTATCTCTTGCTTCTTCTACTTGTCGTTCTCTCTCCGCTTGTAAAGCAGCGAGACGTCTGTTCATTGATCTTTTCACAGTGTTAACTAGAAGTAGACAAAGTGATAAACCAATTACCATGACGATTATGAACCATATCAAACTATCAGGGCTTCCTGACTTTTCGCTCGGATTCCACGTAAAATAACATGCTTCAAGCCACGTTTGTCCTATTAAGTTTATTGGACTGTTGCAGATTAAGTTAAATGATTCTTCTTTTTTATTTGGTTCAAGTGTCACAAATTCATAAAAATCGTACATATTGTCATCGGTACAATCGCATCTCCACATATTGTCGGCTAAATCTAACCTTTCTAAATAAGGATTCGATTCAAAATAAGATTTGTTCCAAATATTAGTAAATCGATTTCCTATTACACTTAAACTAATTAATCTAGGTAGCATAAATAAAGTGTAATTATTTAGAGAACTTAATCTATTATAGTTTAAATTCAAATATTTAAGTGTATTCGATGAGATGCTGTCAGGAATATGGGATAAAAGATTATGTGACAAACTTATATCTACGAGTGACGGTAAGCCTTCGAATGAATCTTTGCCAATTACACTAATTTCACATGAGCTCATATCAAGTATTGTGATCGAATTTGATTTTAAATGACCAACTTTATTAAGATAATTTCTAGCTAATTTTACTTGAGTTAAAGATGGTGTTTCTAAGAAACTCTGTTCGGGTATGTCACCTATCTCATTCCAAGACAAATCTATATATCGCAGCATGCTCAATCCCCGGAAAGTATCAGTTTTGATTGAACCTACATTATTATACGATAAATCTAAATATTCTAATTTTGTGTTATTTACAAATTCATTGCTTCTTAAGAATCTAATTAAATTATTTTTCATAATGGCTTTTCTTAAATTTGGAAATCCATGTAGATTAGGCTTTAAAATATTACAATATGATAAGTCAAGAAACCTTAAAGAATTTGAAAAAATGACATTCGACACAGAGGACAGTTCAAGGCGATAATTATATGACATTTTTAAATACAATAAAGATGGTAAATATGAAAATTCATTATGACTAATGTAACTTAGTTGACAGTTGCTTATGTATAGGCTCTTTAAAGTAGGCGAGATGAGATTTTGAATTCGTAATAAGGGATTATTATTTATTTTTAGAACCCTTATATTTATGAGCCCGCTTAGTGGTGATCGTCCATGTACTGAATCTATTTGGCAATGGTCTAATATCAATGTTTCTAAGGAAGGACTTATAAGAAGTTCTTGATTAGCTAAGTTTGCTAATGTTCTAAACTTATTATTCGACAAATCTAATATTTTTAAATTACTGGCTGGTTTTAATATTTCATTGGGATTTAAATTAGCCCAAGACTCAAAATAATTTCTAGAAAAATTTAGCACTTCCAATACTGTAAGATTTTGTAGTGCATTTTCAGGCAATTCACTCAATCGGTTTCCGCTGACGTCCAGAGATATTAAATTGTGAAGGTTGCTCAAATTTCCGGGAAACGTTGAAAACTCGTTGTTTGAAATATTAAGCTTAGTCACCTAAAAATAAATGTAATATATTAGAGTAAAAATCTAAATTAGAACGAAATGAATAATGACATTATACAGTACAGACCTTATTACTGATACCATCGGGAAGGCTGGTTAATCCTCTGTGGGAGCAATCTACGCTGGTTCTCTCCGTATTACAAGAACATAAATAGCATATCTCGCTGGTGTGTTCATCAAAATCCAATATTTCCGCTCTCATAACAAGAAAGAGCAGAAAGAGCCCCCAAACTTGCAATAAAAACATCACGTCTGCGTTTCATTACTACCTGTAACCGATATATTTTGTGATATTAAATATATATATATATATATATATATAATTATATATATATATATATATATATATATATATATATATAT
>JAATLQ010037504.1:0-14319 GCA_013421005.1 Heliconius erato x Heliconius himera | reverse complement strand
TACATACAACAATTTTATCTACGTTATCAGTATTTGATAAAAGAGGTTGTGGAACACTTAAATTTAGGTCGCTCTCATATGTATCTAAGCGAAACTGTAGGTTTTATTACTCTTTTATAGTTTCTTATGTTTACTCAACCTTTATAAAATATTACTATTAGTGAGGAAAATAAGTCCTACCTGTTATATGATTTCCTGTCTTTGATTTCCATATAGAGAGGTACAAATCGAATAGTATCAAAATAAAAATATATACGTATTTAGTAGTAAATATTGTCACTAGGGCGTCCAACTTTCTACAATGAATATCAAAACAAAAAAGAGTTAATATCACTTCTTTTATTCATAATATACACAATTTCAGATCAGCTTCAAGAATTTAATCACTTCACTCTTCGTTTGTAGAACAACTATTTATAGAAAGTCTGCTAAAAGTTAAAAAACAAATAGAAAAAATAACTTTGAACGTGTGCCTTCGATGAGTAGATAACTTTGTATGAGCCGAATTAAATACATGACGTGTTATCAATGATAATGATAAGCTCCATAAGACAGTATAGGTGTGGTAATTGTTAAGTAGTACTGACCATTATATTGCTATTAATATAGTATTAGGAGAGTTTTGAGTCATATCATAATATTTTTTTATCAATTATCTGTACAATTTATTGAATGTAGCTATAAATATATTTAAGTTACAAGACAATTATTAATTAGACTATATAGGTAGTATGTAAGGAATTCGAATCAACAGATCTCAAGGGTTCTTATCCCAGCTTCCCAAAACATTTTGCACGTTTTTTTTAGCTTCTGTATCCCGTATATTGTGTACACATAAAAAACTTAGTGTTAAAAACTCTTTTCTTCAGACTACATTTTTCGTTACCACCGAATTAAAAAAAAAAAATTGTTGAGTGGCAGAATTTACCGCCGCCTTTGTTACGCACGCAAGAAAATTTAAAACATCAAAAATCACAAAAACAATAATAATATAAGTAAACTTAATAAACTTATTATAATTATAACCCCCAACAACAATTATTAATAATTGTAATCTAGTTAAATAATTGTATTTATTACATTACCTTATTTAAGTAACTGTTTAAAAGAAATTTATTTATGAGCGACATCTAGTGATCAACAAATTAACTACCTAACGTGGATCCTTTAGCTTTTTATAACGAAAAATATTTTTCAAAGTAACTGATAGAGGGCAGCAGTAGTTTTGAAAATACTTGGAAATTATGTCTTAATACGGAATATTTTAACACTTAAATATTTTAAAACAAGAAAATAAAAGGCACAACGCATAATAAATTAAAATGAAAATCAGATTCCTTTTATAATAATAATTTATTTAGAACGCAAGAAGTCTTCAAGAATGTCACACGTATGTATTAATTTATAAACAGATGATGTATGTAAAAAAAACTAATATTAATAAATAAAAATAAATATAAACTTACTTAGAATGTCTTAAAATTAAACTTACAATAATCTTGTTCCTAACATTTACACAAAAAAAATACACCTTAATTACATATTTATATAATTAATCAATACGTATATCTACTGTTCGTCGTATTGACCGTCTATCACCTAATCTAGGCCTTGGTTCAATTAAATCTCCTATAGATCTAGACCTTCGCGGATGTCTGTTACGGCCAACTTCTTGTTCTTCGACAAAATCAGGCAGTGAATGAAAAGAGTCATTCAGTCTGGGCATAAGAAGAGCTTCGTCATATGTCGGTGGTAAATCTTCTCTCAAAGGAACTCGCAATACAACTGATTCATCTCTCGCTTGTGTGGTATTTAAGACAGCAGTCTCCGGTGTACGTTGTGGTGTTTCAGATTTATTCATTGCTATTAGAATTCTACATATAAAGGAAGTTAGTATCACACCTATAATGATACCAATCATAACAGCCATCAAGGTGTATGGCGGCATGGACGAAGCGTCGCTGTTCCAAGTCCGAATATAAGCCTGCTGCCAGCTCATTTGCGTCACATTTGCCGGAGAATAGCAAATCAACGAGTTATCCGTAACCTTTGGAGGTTCCTTCGTTAAAAAATCATATGTAAGAAGTAAATTAACACTAAACCCTTCGCAGCTCCAACGATTTCCTTTCACTTTGACTTCTCTCAAAAATAGGTTTGAGGCGAAGTGTGAAGTAGGCCATACTTCCTTGAAGTCATTCCCTCTCAAATCCAGTACCGCCAAGTGCGGTAGCGACGAGAAAGTAGAATCAGTAAGATTTTCAATATTATTGTAACTTAAATCTAATTCTTGTAAAGAATTTGAAGCCAATTTGTCAGGAAGAACTTCAATTCCATTCATCGATAAATCCAAGTCTAGCAAGGAATGCATTCCAGATAGCGAATTATCATTAATGGTGTTTATTTGGCAAAAACTTAATTGTAAATTTCTTAATGAGGCAGATTGAAACTCAGGTACTACGGACAAGTAATTTCGAGATAGAATAAGGACTTCTAGACTAGTTGCTTGTGATATTATTTCCGGTGATATGTTATGTAAACGATTTTCCGATAAATCAAGTATAGCCAGATGGGGCAGTTTAATGAAAGCGTCATGGTCGATGTTATTTATTTTATTCTTAGATAAATCTAATTTTATAATGTTTGATGTACTTTTAAAACTATACCAAGAATCATAGTTATTGCTCGATAAGTTAAGAATTTTTAAATGTTGCCATACTTGTACGTATTGTGGCAGATCTCCAGTTAGTCGGTTGCCAGAGATATCTAATTTTTCAATTTGTTGAAAATTTTCAAGTTGCTTAGGAAATTCTACAAAGTTATTATTCGCCAACAGAACAACTTTCGCCTAAAAAAAGGAAAAATTATTGGACAAATTCTTTAAAATTTATTAATAAATATGAGAGATGTCTATATATTCTTACTTTGTTATCAAGTTCTTCAGGTAGCTCGACGAGTTCTTTATCAGAACAATCAAGATACAGTAGATCATCACGGATATATGTAGTGCAATATTCTTCTTGGTCGTCTTCTAATTGGCGCAGAACACCAGCACGTGCCGCCACCAACAGTAAACTTGACCATATTATCCTGTATATAATACCTGGAAATAACAATATTATATTTTATTTTAGTATTTCATAAAAAAAAATTCTACAAAAGAAATCCATTAGAAATTTTACATACAATGATAATATTGACTGACATAAAGGGTTAGGTCGAAGATAATAGTTCCTAATCTAACGAAACGCTAATGTTTGCTCGCCAATAAGGTGCATAAGGTATTACGTTATCTATACTTATATTATAAACTAATAATTTTGTGCGAAAATGTTTCTTTCTGTGCAGAAGCTATGTGGTGACGTCCAAATCAAGGTCCATAATGCAGCTTAATGTTACTAGCTTTTTTTTTTCAAACTTGAGGTTAATGCTGTTAGCCCTGCTGGCTTTTAAAGCGACACCGGGTTGGTAGGGAAGAAGATACTCTGTCCCTAGGAAAATGCAAGCACTATGTGGCGGGAGTTCTCTGCGGGACTCGAACCTCGGCTTGCGACCGTCGAGTGGGCTGGGTATTAGCTTACCAGCATAGGCTGTATATTTATATATAGCATTAGGCTCTATTTTGATTGAGAAAATAGCAACTCCATACAAAAATTACAATTAACTAAATCAAAATAACTTGTTTATTTGGTGTATACGATGTGATCACCTAGGTGAACACCTACAGAAAAAGGACTGTAAATATAATCGAAATCGAATCTTAACTATACAACACTATCATATATACAAATAGTTAAAACCAATTTCACTTAAGAATTCAACTATATTCAATAATATAATTCATTCTTTTTGTGTTAAAATTTAATTTCACTTTATTTTCATCGGCGTTTTGAGCTCCAAATTAATACTCTCTTGCAACCAGTATAACAAGATCGATTTTTTCATTATAGTTGAATTCAAGATGAATCGATTCATCATTTTTCGAAATATAGTAGCAATGATAAGTATTATAAAATTCATATCTTAAGGTTTATTATGAGGGTGCCTAATATTTTCAAAACTTTAAGTACATGCTGATGTACTCACGTTGTATCCTATACACAGCAGGTTAGGCAGAGGGTACCTAGTGTTAAGACACTCCGTTCCCCACCTTCCGCCGAATATTTGAGGCAATGCGTGTTAAGTGGCGGACCTCAACGCCGCTCGACACCAGAGCAAAGAAAATGACATATAAATTTAAATAAATATTTAATTTCCTCGAGTGGGGATCGAACCCACTACCGTCGTGTTATAGTCCTGGGCCACGACTGCCTCAAGCATATACATTTAAGGCCATAAGCATTTTTTTTGTACTTATTTCAGAAGTATAAACATACACTTCTATTTGATAAGATAAATATTTACAATTCACTGCAGGAAATAATGATTCATCACCAGTGTTAATAGCAAACAATATTTTCTTGGAATTTTAGAATTCTAAAAATTATCCTTCAAAAAGGATTTTTAAATAGTTAAAATACATATTTTTTTATATTTTTCATCTTTACATTTATTTTTTTATTTGTATTTTACTTATTCTACTCTTTTATTAATGGTAAGATTGTTAGAATCTTGTATTACCAATAATTGTTTTCAATCAGTATTGTGTTGAATTGCAGTTCTAATTATTTGTTAGTAAGTTTGTATATAAAATTATTTACTTATACTAACTAAATCTTTACTTTCCACCAAAGCAAAAAGTTCACCTACATTAATTTATTATTATAGTTAAAAAGGTGTCATGGATTCTTATAATATAATAAATTATATTTATAGGTTTAATCTAGTATTATTTATTACTATATTTCCACTTGATAAGATTCTAGACTATAGAAAAATAAAATTTGATTGTTTAGTTATACATACATATGCATAATAAGCACGTGATACCTTATAATTATTAATTTAAATAAAAATATCCAACTATTGTCATTATATAATTCACAAACTATATAATAGATAAACCTATCTAGTATCATATTTTCTTTAAACACTATTTCTTTTTTCAACTTCACACTGTATCCTCCATGTAATAAGGTATGAAGGATCCAAGTGTTAAGACACTCTGCTCCCCACTTTCCACCGAATTCTGGAGGATTTAGAAAGAAACGAAAATATTAGATATTACATTTCCTCGAGTGGAAATCGAACCCACAACCTATGGCGTTTACAAAATTCTTTAGTACTAAATACCGTCAATAACATTGACAAAACTCACCCATTAGCGCTACTTGTATCACGTCATATTATATACTTATCACGCACTCAAACTTGAAAATCCTTGATAATATGTATGAATAATAGTTATTTTATACATATACTTTTTTTTTATTAAATGTTGTCATGTCATTTTGTTTAGGATGGCGTGTCGACGTGAACGTATTGGCACCACTGGCCGTGAATGACGATACGTACAGGTTGCTTGGTTCCAAATGATAACGTAGATAATATAGTAAAACATATTATTATTATCATTTGCCAGAGAATCTTTAAAAATAAAATAAAAAAAATAACTCCATAGCTAAGGCATATTCGAATGGAAATATATTTGGACGTAACGTGATAATTTTTTGATAACACGTTTTGATATAATTTTGATTAATTATTTATATCTTTCGTAATATACTGTACAAGTTACTGTTTGCGACTAAATAAATGTCTAGATTTTCATTAACATAGTCTTCCTGCTTTTTTCATATTTATAACCAAAGAAAGTTATAAGTTAGTATATTCTTGAAGCCGGCGTGGCGGAGGGGTACAAGCGTAAGACTGTAAATGCGATTGGTTGTAGGTTTGATTCCCATTCGGGGAATAAAATAATTAATATTTTCATTTCTTCGCTCTGGTGACTGCAAAAGGCAAAGCGTGGCGTAGTGTTACGCCACTCAAGGGGCCGTAATTGGAACGGAGTGACTTAACACTAAGTTCCCAGGTTCTCTCTGCCTACTTTACTAAGTGCGGGAGACAGCATGACGTTGACAGAAGTATCTTCTTTAAATTATATAAAACACACTGTATATATGAGATAATGTTATCTAAACTTTCCTATCTCTGATATGTACCTACATATTGAGTTATCGCTTCGCCCAAAGAAATAACAAATTGCCATTTCGGTTAAAACATCTATGTAGGTAACTTCAAATATTTTTTCAATAAATCATATTTTCTTAACTTGTAGCTATAAAAGTTCGCGTTGCACTTAAATAATAAACAAAAGGGCCTTCTCCGTTTTCATACACTTTTTAGAGTATAAAACTCTAAAAAGTGTATGAAAACTGGGGAATACCTTAAACGGTAAAATTGAACTCTTACAGGATCACTTTGTTGTCCGTTTGTCCGTTTGTCAATACCTCTTATCTCAAGAAAGTATCAAGCAAAAATTAATATATAATTATCGGACAGGTATTATAACTCACGTGGAAATCTGCACAACCATCATTCCTATAGCCACATTTTCAGTTTCTATTCATTTTTAATTTTTTTTTGTATCTTCACACCGTATCCCGCACATAGCAGAGCAGGCAGAGGGAACCTGGGAACCTAATGTTAAGACACTCTTTTCCCATTAAGACACTTCCTTTCACAACCGACCTCACTTCTTTTGATTTTATATAAATAAAAAGATAAAGCTAAACCTAATAAATACATATAGTACAAAGTTGTTAATCGATCTGTCGTCACGTGCTTCATCTCACCTCAAATCTTAAGTGCTTCAGGATTAAAATCAGTGTTCGAGCGCAAAAACGCGACACGTCCCCGTCACGTCCCCGTCACGCCTGTCTGAACTTGTTTGTGACCTGTTTCCATCCCCCTGAAAAGGTAAGCTTTTACTGAATTTTCTAATAACTTGGCTGATATTTTTTTATCTGTTTTCAATCAATAATGAAATGGTTGTAAGTAGGTTGTTCTTGTTATACTTATATAGGATTTTTGTAATTGGCTATAAAATTAAAAATGTTATGTGACTTAAAATATTTTCAATATAACGTGTAAAAAACATATTATTTTATTGTGAAATTTCTAGTTACTCTGTTATACACTTCGAGGTCTACTATTAATGGCTCATAAATAGCATCCTTCTTAAATACATTTGAAATTTTCTACAGATCGATTGTTATTAGAGTATGAGAATTCTGAATTAGACACTTTGTTAAAATCTTTTGATAATTTAAATTTTATAATATTCTTAAGGTTAACGAGAGGCCATCATGGCGCAGTGGCACAAATGTGTGACTGTAAGTGACTGTAAGGTGATGGTTATGGGTTCGATTCCACTCGGGGGAACGAATTTGCAATGCAACGCAATGCTACGAAAATTTGGCGTATACAGCTTGAAGCTGATATTTAATCGAAATTCTTCTGAAAGTTGTAGTAAATTTACGTAAAACGTACTGCATAGTAGATATATTGATGAACCTGATAAAAATAAACTAAAATCGTTCATAAATTGTTGTTTAACGTGAAAATTTTCAAATTTTCCTCCTGGTTCGGTTGCAGTGAGCTCAATAAATAAGGATACAGCCCATTAGAGACGGTCCAGCAAATCTTTGGACGCCGAACGCCACTTACTTAGACTTAAACTGTTCCCGAGAGCTATTTACCACAGATTTGGGATTGCCAACATTTTGAGATATAGAACTTGGAAAGAAAATCACTTTACAGTTTAAAAAGTAATAAATATATATATATATATATATATATATATTAGATTCAATGGGTAAAATGTTAGGTAGTCACATTTCTTTCAACATCAGTTTTAATAAATGTACCTTGGTAAAAATATTTTATTGATGTCAATTATTTAATTAACTATTAATAATGTCTATTTTGATGTTTATATTTTCTATTAGATGTTACATTACACTAAACTTACATTAAACTTTATTAAAGGAAAACGATCGTTGGGTTCAGCATTAAATGTGCAGATAGATACAGCCGTAAATTTACTATAACACACTAAAAAGTTTTTAATTCTTTACATTTTTTTTTACAGTTTAAACGAGTAAAGAAGTATTTGCATTTCTTATAGATGCTTCATATTATCTTCATACTACTAAAAGTATGGCATTCTTGCATACGCAAGCAAAGGGGACGAAAGAAAGAGTCCATCGCTCGATTACACTTTTACTAGCTTTTAACTGCTTCTTTGTCCAATAGTTACATCGAAATGATCAACATGAGGTAATATTACAATAGCGTTCCTCAACAAATGAACTGTCGAACACAAAAAATATACAGTAGTTCCTGAGATTAGTGTATACAAACGCTTCAGTGTTACATATTAATATATCTATACTAGTAATATAAATCGAAATTAAATCAGCTTCACGCCGTATCCCGCACACAACAGGGTAGGCAGAGGGAACCTAGTGTTAAGACGCTCCGTTCCCCACTTTCTGTCGAATTCTGGAGGCATTGCGTATTGAGTGGCAGAACTCAACGCTACGCTTACCCTCGACACCAGAGCGAAGAAATGGAAATATAAATTTAAATAAATATTTCATCTCCTCGAGTGGGGATCGGTCCCACAACCAGTCGGTTTTACAGTCACACTTTGTGCCGCTGCGCCACGACTGGCCTAGTAATATAGATAATAAAAAAAAAACATGTAAAACATTTCACCACAATAAAGAAAACAATAAAACATCCGACTTACCTCAATAGGACCGGGTATTACGTCCAGGGGATCAATTGCTGACCCCATCACATCTTAATACCCAGATCAGAGAAATATAATACGGTACGTATTTATTTGTGCGCATTGAGGATTTGCCCTTCATATGTTAAGATGTTTGACCCTCGAAACGAGATGATGGTAATTTGCTGTGTTGACTCCTATACTATTTGAATATATATGTGATGTATGAATAAAAATATATAAATATTTTACGATTATACCTTTTTTTTAGCTTCACGCAGTATCCCGCATATAACAAGGTAGGCAAAGGAAACCAAATGTCAAAAGATCTGCTTAACTGCATAACACTTTCTGCCAAATTTTTGAGGTATTGCGAGTTGTGTGTCGGAACTCAACGCCACGTTTTGTCTTTTTTCCAAAGTGAAGAAACGAAAGTATTAATTGATTCAATTTCTAGAGAGGGTTTCCAGTCCACATGCCGTGCAAATGCGCCACGACGACCTCAACGACGATACATATTCACTTAAACATAATAAACCAGTAAACTATTTTATTAGAATTAGAACGAGGATTCCTAGTCCAACTACCAAAAATAGTTCCATAAGCAGGACAAAATGTCAACAGTCACTAAGTAAACGCAAAAAGGAATATCGTAATATAAAAATAGAATCTTATTTGAGAGAAACCCACACGTTAAGTTATTTAACAAATAGTAAATAGCCAGTAGTGAAAGGAAAAGAATCTTGTCCATTAAATATACCTAATAAATAGTTTTAAATATTAAGGTACCTACTATCAAATATTATTTTTGGGAATGAATTATTATTTATTATTTATTTTTTTAGCTCTGGTACTTAAGGCAAAAGCGTGGTGTTCAGTTCCGCCATTCAAATGACTCGAAAATTCAGCGGAACGTCGAGAACGGAAGGTCTTAACAGGTTCCCTCTGCCTACCCTGCTATATGCGGGATACAACGTGAAACTGAAAAATAATCAATTTTTAGGATTTGTTGCTAAGTAATTGAGTAGTCTTTGGCAACAGATTGATTTATAAAATGATAGCAGGATATTATTATAAATTATTTGTATTGTATTATGATATGTCTACCTTTCAAAAGTAGCTTATTTCATATTAATATAAGTACTAACTTAAGAAATATAAAAATAATATTGTATATCTTTAGTATTAGTAACTTGGTACCATTTCGAATCTACTTTGTCTCGATCTCAACCCGCTCCTTCGATCGAAGCTTCAAATGTCAATCCTTTTACGTTAGAGAAGTTTGTTGAAGTACTTTTAAGAATATCGATAATATTGAAATGTTTTAATTTTTTTATATTAGTATATTTATGTTATTATCATTATTTAATGAAGGAAACAATAAAAAAATATCTTTATACTATAATTAAATTACGTACTATTTAAAAAGGTAACCTATAGCTATAAGAAATCATTTTCTTTTCTTTAAGTAAATATTTTTTGATTTGCATAACTAAAATTAGATTAAAATTAGTATACATCCACGCAATAATAACGACAAGTTGTCGGTTCGATTCCCACTCGAAGAAATGTTTTGGTGTCGACGCAAAGTGCAGCGTTGAATTCCGCTGCTCAACACACAATGCCTCCAGAGTTTGGCGGAAAGTGAAGAACAGAATGTCTCAACACTAGGTTCCCTCTACCCTATCTTGCTATGTGTGGGATACAGCGTGAAACTTATTTTTAAATAATTACTTAACATTTCATAAAAAAAATCTATAATCACTTATAACTTCCCATCACTATAAAATATTTAAGTATTGATGGCAGCAGAATAAAACAGCATTGAGTCGATGTTGCATCCCTAAACCCCGTCGTCGGGAAACAGGCTTATTCTTTCGATGAGTGCTATCGCTCTGCCCTCTTACCAACCCCCGCGGGGGCTCAGCCTTTTACAGTGTGTACGTGGCTTTATAAGATCGACGTTCAATATGAATTTCAGATAGGTTTGATCGTAAGCCGGTGTCCCCGGTTTGACAAATAGGCTTGTAAAATACTGTATAACTTGGTCTTTTTCGTATATTATAGTGTTTTATTTTAAGAGGTTTCTTTTTGCTAGTTATTTTTTTTGGATTAAAATATTATTTGGGCCAGGCATAGTGGACTTAATCTGTTCTCTAATTTTTACTTGTTTAAATAAGTATTGGTGTATGTAAATATATTTTTTTTATTTAACGATTTATACCGCATTTTTAGCGCTGTATAGGTAGGTATGTTCAGCTCATATATAAATAAGGACATAACTAAAATTAAATACGCTTTAATAAATTTTTGTCAGAAGCCACATCTTACTTCGGAGTTGCGGTAAGTTTCCATAAAGTAATAGTTTCTCAAAGCCCGTCGCGAAACTGCGGAACATTCCAGAAAATGGAGAAGCAAAGCATCCGAGTGAAATGAAGGCGGCGGCTGAGGCGGAATAAAGTTGACATTTTTGCAAAGCTACGTTAGAATTTCAACAAAATTAAATGTGGCACTACACGAAATGAAAATAGTGTGAGGCGTCCTCTCTTCGGCGTCGCCTCCCGCACTCCGCCGCCCTCCCCCGCCCTCCCCCGCACTCCCCCGCCCGTATTTTTGTTAAGAATTTTCAAAGTTTCGTTTCTACTTTTGAAGTGGATGGGTAATGAGAATGGTGTAACTTTAACTAGTCACTATAAATATGTATTTAATAGTATATTAAAATTGTATGGTGTTAAAGTTGGGAATTTATCTAAAGTTATTAAAAATTTAAAGGAAGTTTAACAATATTTTTAATTAGAACGTGTTTTATCGCAGGCTATTTTTGTGACTCTAACTTTAGGAATAGATACAGCTAAATTTAAAGGATACGCACTAAAGTATATCTCCCTAATAGGTCCAATATAAGTGCAAAATGTAATAAAGTAGAGTTGTCTCAATAAACTCTCTTACAACCTCTCTTTGATAAGTATGTCACGCGGGAACACCACAAAATGCAGGAGAAGAAAAATAAGGAAAGAAATGTTTGAATGCTTTTAACAGATCTTTATCAATTACCGGAATATACATGAATTATATAGTATACATATCCCACATATACACGTACGTATAATATAAATCATTATTTATATCAAGAATATTCTTAGAATACAACAAATAAATAGTTTTAACCGGCAAGGCGTTGCCAAATGCAAACTAGATGCAAGCACACATTAACACAACGAATAACCTCTGCCGGGCGACTATCGCGCGCGACATAAACTAACCACAACATTACCAGCGCGATACACACAGACAAAATGATGTAGGAGAAATATTTAATATTATGATATTTATGACACTATCGTGGTCGAATTTGGAAGTCTCCAAGCTTTGGAGGTTCCATTTCCAGTCCGATTATTTAAATAAGCGATAATTACTTTTCAATATATTGTTATACCCAATAATTGTTATAATAAAGGCTTAGGCCAGTATTGATTTCGCTCGACAATTCCCATTAGCTTCGCTCTCTCTAATAATAAAAAAAAAATTGACTCTGCAAGTTATTCTGCAGGACGTTATACATCGTTATGTATTCATGTATATATTTTATTGTTTACATACATAGAGAATAAAAAATATATTAGAACTTAGAATCATCTAGCTATATATTTTTTATATTGGTATTGGTAATATTAAATAACATTAAATAACTCTAAATCAATTTTATTAAAGGCTTAAATATTGCTACAAGTCAGTATGTAGAAAGACTATCAAGACTCCACTATCGTAAGGCTAATGTTCCATGATCAGAGCCCGTAGCTTATAAAGTTCATTGTTATATAATATTTTAAATATAAAAATATATAAAGTATTAACAAAAAATTATGCATGAGTAGCTATAGTTCTTTTAGTTAAATAATGTACTATACTAGCTTCAACCTGTATCCTTAGCGGGATAGTCAGACAGAACGGAGCGCCAAACGCTACGGTCTACCCCTTTCGCCTCGTCCACTGTCTTCAATCTCTTCATACTTGTCCTTCGGGGGTCTTCATGCTTTTTAAGTGACGTTCCTCCAGTATTTTTGATACTGTGCCTTCGAAGGTCAACCAAGGTCTCCCTCTACTTCTCTTATCATTCATTTTTCCATCATAAATCCTTATTGCCATTCTTAATTCACTCTTCTTCTTCTTCATTCTCATCGTGACATCTCTACTAGTACCTGCCATTCTGTATATCTCTCCATTGCTGATTCGATCAGCTAAGCTGATCTACGAAGACTGATCATTATTTTATTTTATCTTTACGTATCTGCACTTTATAAAGTAGCAGAGAGAAATAATGCACTTTTCTTAAGTTGTGTGGACTATAGTCGTTTTATAAAACAGTGCAACGGCGTCTTTCATTAATTGCTTCGCCGAAGAATATTAAATATAAATATTTTTCAATGGCCTTTGAATTAATCCCACAACTATGTCTTGTGAGATATCTTCCAATCGCGAGACAACACTACTATAATTAATAAAAATGCAGTTAGAACATTTTTTAAATTAAATTTTTGAGATTGTAACTCAATCTGAAACTGATAAAAAAAATAATAGAGTACATCCATACAAAACCACTATATTATATTATAGATAATTTTTTTTTCATCTTCACGCTGTATCCCGCACACAGCAGGGTAGGCAGAGGGAACCTAGTGTTAAGACACTCCGTTCCCCACTTTATTTTCGACACCAGAGCGAAGAAATGAAAATATAAAAAAAATTATAATAAAATCAAATTATCTATTTCTATCTATTGAGGCCAGTCGTGGCACAGAGATACAACGTGTGACTGTAAACGTGACTGGTTGTGGGTTCGATCCCCACTCGAGGCAGTAAATATTTATTTAAATTTATATTTGTTTCTTCGCTCTGGTGTCGAGGCAAAGAGCGTGGTTGAGTTCCGCCACTCAAAACGCAATGCCTTCAGAAATCTGCGGAAAATGGGGAACGGAGTGTCATAATACTAGGTTGAGTCTGCCTACCCTGGTATATGCGGGATACAGCGTGAAGTTGATTATTTATTTTCTTAATTTTTAGCTTACTTTTAACTTTAAACACAAATAGGTATCTAATCATCATTATCATCACCATACCACCGTTTTGACATACATACATATGATACATAAGCCCCAAGTATATTTAAGTTCTAATAATAATTATATATACTTATATTGATTGTGAAAAACGGTTTGCAATATATAAAAATATTTGAAAAGATTTAAAACGTGGTTTTATGTGTTAAAAAATAACATACAAATTTTCTTAGAAAATTATTTCAAGTATTTATATAGGTCAAATTTATCTTACGACTTATGAGACTGCGCGAATCGATCGATTCGTTATTGGTGGGATAACTTAGTTGCTGTAAGACGTTCATGTTTATTTCTAAAACGTTTTAAGTTAAATATATAAAATATATAAATACAAATATATTTATAAATACTTCACTGTCAAAATTGATTGATAAAAAGGCATATCTATATAAGAAATATATACAATAATTGTATAAATAATAAATTATATAAACAGACACATACAAGTGTATGTCCTTATATATATATATATATATATATATATATATATATATATATATATATATATATATATATATATATATATAT
>JAATLQ010037503.1:17094-47127 GCA_013421005.1 Heliconius erato x Heliconius himera | reverse complement strand
TTTCACATGTGGTGGTAAATTTGTTTTTTTTTTATATCTAACAATTAACATGGACAATGTACTGGTCTATATGTGTACTTATAATAAAATCGGATCGGTGTCTGTAAATGAATGGTGTCTGGAAAATATACTTATAAGAATAAAAATATTGGTGGCATTGAATAAATAACGGTAATAAACCAAAAATTTTGTTTTTTTTATTATTGTCTGTTTGCCGACAAAGGTGTGCCTTTGTTCACACTAATCTCAGAAACGGCTTACCCAATTTAATTACAGTTTTCACTATTATATTTTGGCAAGCTTCCTTCGACTAGTAACAATTTCGATTCGATTTCGGTTTCGATTTCGCCAAAAATTGCAGTTCCGGTCAAAGTTTCGGGTTCGGCCAAAATACGGTCGAACCTTCGGCCAAACCAAAACTAAGTACTTGCTAATTATGGTGTCCCATGAGCTATAGCCAGTTTATTAATTCCAAATTATAAAAATAAAATTATTTATAAATGCATGTAAATCTTGCATGGAAAATTGAGTATCTACGTCACAAAAATATTTTAAATTTGATTTGTTTGTAGTAACAAACGCAACTTTTATAGTAGAATAGATATAGTTTCGGAGATGATAGGGACATTAATTCTAATCTTTTTAAACAAAAGTTATTTCAGATATTAATTTGAGAGCCCATTTATTTGATATGCTACACGATATATATTCAAAACTTATGTTATTATATTTACTGTTATTAAGTGTTATATTTTTGAAGACATATAAAAATTATAAGTATTTGAACGTAGCTAGGTAGGTTGATCCGAAAAATTTTGAGAAATAACATTGCGGAACAGTCTTTTGCGGTAAGCAAGCTTCAAGCTTGAATTCAATTTCGTAAAATGCTAATGTGCTGAATCCTAGAAAAATATCAGATTTGCCAAATTGGCAAATAACATTGGTTTGACACAAAAACTTAGTGCTATTTCATTGAAAAAAAAAATACATAAAAGTCCAACCTTTATGAGAACTATATGAAAACAAAAAATGTGTATACTTGTTACTAAAAATGTAAAGAAATATTTATTTAAAAAAAATAGTGCCATGGTCCTGACAACCAATCAAGACAATCCTTCAATAATGTTCAATAGTTTTAAGTCACAGTCCGCCCAGACATGCGGGAACCTGTCCAAATGGATAGATTGTAAAAAGTACATGATGCTCATACTAGCTTCTAAATGTAAAACATATGAAAAATTTTAGCAACTAATTCTGAGTATTTCTGGTACTTTATTATTTTCTAAAAACGTTTGACTACTGAAACAAAGCTTAGCCATACTTTAGATTAAATTTGTTTTATAGGAATTGCAAATACACAGACTTTTTTAAGAGTACGGCTTCACAGATCATATAAGATGACTGATGATTATTTAATAAATTCTTTGATTTTCACGATTATTACACATTTTAAATGAAACTATTTTAAGCGGATTAATCGCGTATATTTTAGATTATACATTTGCCAATAGGCCACACTCAATGGTGAATCTCACAACCATTCTACATAGTTATCTACCGTTGGCAAATCTTTGTTTCGGAGAGCACACCACCTGTGCGACGCTGAACACCTACGAGAAGAGCTTGGCCAGGTGAAGAATGCCCTTCATCAGAACAAGCTGCCAGTTCCCCGCCAGCGTTGTCAGAAGACCAACAAACCACCCACAGTAGAGAGATAGCCGGCATTTCTACCATATGTGAACGGGGTTACAGACAGGATTGGCAACATCTTAAAGAGAGCTTCCGTAAAAACTATATTCAAGCTTAACAAGAAAGTGAAACGGAAAAGAAACGGTGTTAGGGTGAAGGAACACATCTCCGATATCAAGAATGGGCATGTATCAAAGTCAGCTGTGTGTGAGCTGATACTGTGGATAAACCCAACCACTACATTAGGTTTGATAAACCTTAAACCTTGCTAAAGAAAACAGATACATTCCTAGAATGATCTGCGAGGCTATAGGAATACAAAAACAACCTAATTTCAATAGAGAGGATGGCTGGAAACTTTCTACCTCCTGGGACCCACTAATAAGATCATTGAAGTCTCAAACGTCTAGTAGGCTCAGTCCCTCCAAATTGTCCTTTACGTCCACCTTAACTCATACTTGAGTATGACAAAGATTTTACACAAAGTTTACAGACGATGTTGGGCTCCCAATTCATTCTTTTATGCAATTTGTATGCCAAGGTATGTATGGTAAGTTTTTATCTGAAATTGAATGATCTGTTTTCTTTATTTTTGTAAGCAAAATTTGTCACATAATATATAATCAAAAGTGTTATAGATAGTTCAACTCAGTCGTGCGCGTGGCCCTATGTGTAGGTGCGCTTGTAAATATATAACTTTCATTTCATCATTTGTGTGGCAGTGACGCGCCAGCCGTCGTCCTAGCAAGACGTGTTTACATCGCTTTCTCTTACGGGTACAGTCCTTAAAAAAAATGTCTAGTTCTTCACAGAGAAAATGTTTAAGGAGTCAGGTAAATATTTAATTTAAATATAATAATATTTATTTATTGTGATTCTATATACGGAAAAATATATCCTTGTTAACGTTTACGTATTACTTTTAGACTCGAGAAACCATTGCTAAGGTATATGAATTCCTGAAAAAAAATGCGAGAAATATATTGGGATTAGTAAGTGATCCAGTCGACATGTACAAAAGAAAGAAGAACAATACTATGGACATTTTGACATGGAGTCAGAATTCATAATTAACCTTAGTGAGAGCAGCGAATCTGAAAATTCATCATTTGACTTTTCAAATAGTAATTCAGAATTTGTTTTATCAATAAACATTAAAATACCAAATTATTGTTTTTATTTTAAGAACCTGTAAATAACTATTTGTACCTGACTGTACCTCTTGTCACGCAAACAAAGTCACTGTATATGTACAGGGTTTACCTACACATAGGGCCGCGCGCACGACTGAGTTGTACTATCTATAGCTAGCTAGCTAGATTCGTTGGAGAAGTTACCATAACTCAACATAATTTCAAGACAAAAAGCATATAGCATATATGCTACAGCTGCTTTGTGTATGTTTTCAAAAACCATAAAAAAATGCCACAATTTTTTTTATTCCTCGGAGATTCTGCGTTTTCAAACGTTGAATTATAAAAACATACAAAAATCAAACATAACTACAATTTGTCAAAAACCTATAAACCTAACCTAACCTTAAGAGAATTCAAAAATCCTGCAAAATAATTTTTCTTTACAAACATGATATTTAATAAAAAAAATATTTTGTATGGCTTATATCTAGAAAATGGCAATACTAGTCCGTAGTTTCACAATATGGGGTAAAAATAGTTAGTAATGACCACCTAGAGGTGGACTGTTGCAGTTAGTCTTTAAATATACTGTATTTTTTTATAATTGAGTTGTTATGCGCCACAGACTATTGGTGTCCGTGCCTTTTTTGTACTTAATTGATTATTAAAACTGTTATTTTTTCTTTTTTTAAACATTTTTAAAGTGTCCACACTTAGGAAAGAACTCCTGGTCGGTTTCCAGGAGGCGCGGGTTCGAGTCCCGCTGCGTTCAAATTTTTATACGTTTTCTAAATAAGTATTTTTCTAAATAAGTATGTTATTTTTTCTTTTTAAAATGTGAAGTGGACGTTAATATCTTCCTATCTTGAATGGCCTGCAGTTCCTTTTGTCAAATCCAACTCGGATTTGGCTGTTGATTATGTTGATCACGAAGCAGTTAGTTGATTTCGTAATTTTTCTATTGCCTCCTCATCTCTATAGGAAATAGCCATATTGATGTTGTGTGCCACTATATATAAAATAACTATTTTATTGAATTAGATGGAACTTTAGTTTTCAATATAGATAATGAATTTAAAATTATATTATTATTAGAAAATGAGACAAATTAGTAAATTGATAAATATGTAGTGCAAACGGGCGAGACTGCGAGCGGGCCGCTAGTGACTAAAAATATTCTTAAACTCAATATATATATAAAGGAATGAATAATAATATTAAATGAATAATCATATTTAAAACAAGAAACTTAAGAACAGAACTGCAAATACGACAATTGTAAGATCCGTATAGAATTTCTCTGCTCTGATAGTTAAAACGCAGTGCTGATAGTCTTGACACTATATTCCCTCTATGCAGAGTCATTTTCTAAAAGCGGGCTACATCGTAAAGTTGAAAAAATTTTTTGCAAAAATATAGTACATTTATTTTGATGATTCTCAACAACTTTTGAATTTAAAATAACCATTTTTTATTAGAAACATAAAACACACAAGTCACAAAAAGAAACACAATATAAGTAAAAAAAACATGCTTCATATTTAGATTGAGTTCAAAATATAAATATCCAAGTACGAATTAAAAATCACTCAGAAATCATTTATTAGCTAGCATCTAACTAATATTAAATCTATATAATAATATGCTCTTTGAGCATTTATAGTTACAAAAATAATCTAAAAAATTGTTAACAATTTTTAAAAAAACAACAGATTTATAAACAATATAGGATATCAATGTCAAAATCTTAATCTTTTTCATATAAATCAAAGTCACATGTTAAAACAACAGAGAGCTTTATAAAATACAGTAAAAGTTATAATTAAAATAATTAAAAAATAAATCAAATTATGTTTTCATTTATGAAATGTAAAATATGAAATATTATTATCTATTTTGGGCCCTTAATAATATTTTCAAAGTCCGGTTCCAATTTACGAATTCTTTCCAATAGCACATTTGGTAAATATTCAGTCTTATCTGAAAAAAAAAACAAAAAAATACTAATAATAGTTTTAAAAGTAAAACAAGATATATTTTTTTAGAGCATATTTAAGACAAATAAAACGTTTATATGTATGAACATTTTATTCTAATATTTATGTACTGGCAACTTTTCGAAAGAACCATATTGTGGAAGTACCACAATTTTTTACAGGTACAAATCACAGTAAATTGTAATTTATTTTCAAAGACATTTTCAATAATACGTTGTTTTTTTTTTCTTTCGTAATTATTATTTATATTAGCAAGTTTAGTGTATTTCAAGAAAAAAAAGTTTTCTTAATGGAGGACTTACGAAATAAGTGTAAGTTTAATAAATTGTTTATATTTTTTTAGTTTTTTAAAAATGTAACTTAATATCAGGGTGTTTTTTTACTCCTTTAATCAAAATTTTTGAATAATTTGATCTTATCTAATTTATTTCTTTTGTTCGTTCGTTCGAAAGTAAATCATTTCAATAAGTAGATAGTGTTTTTTTGTAGATTTGGTAAACATTCAAAAGATTATATAACATGATAAAACAAAAAAATATGATGTAAAATATATTTTTATATATATATTACTAATAAAATATCTGAACCAACTCGTTTTATACACTAACGTATAGTGTGCAAAAGATATTTCTAAATTTTGTGGAGTAATTAGCACTTAATTTCTTTAATGTTTTATTGTGAATAATATTATGTTAGGCTCCCAGGTTCTTTCTGCCTACCCTGCTTTGTGTGGGATACACAGCGTGACGCTATATAAAAAAAAACAGTTTCATGACAAAGAAATAACTTAATGGCAATTTAAGGTATACCTTTTTGATAAATAATACGTACCATCGAAATAAATGATTTCGCATTTGCCCTCATACTCTGGTGATTTTACGAGAATCTCCAAAGTATTGCAAAAATCTTCGACCACCTCTTGAGGGTTCACGTTATCCAATACTGTTTAATAAGAAAAGGCAAAATAAAATTTTCAATTTCTTATTCTTTTTTTATAAAAAATATTAATTCATTTGGTTATTTTAATTTATTTTATATTCACAGAGCATAGAAAATTCATAATATTAAAACACTCCGTTCTACACTTTCATCTACTTAGAGATTACCCCATTATCTGTTTTGTTTTAATAGCTCAAGAAATTACAGAAATTATATAATATACAGGGTGGAAGAGGCAGCGCTCCTTTTACGGAAACAGCATATAGGATAAAATATTTCAAACACACAGTTTAGACGTAGGATTTTTTTTTTCATTTCACGATGTTTATCCATATCTGTATTTCGTGTGACGCAGTTACGCATAGATACCAATGATGTAAACACATACTACTACAAAAATACTACTGAAGATTAAACAACTTTGAACTTTGCCGCCAATACGTACGACTCGATTTCGGAATGAGGCGTATGCGGCGGTTTCGCTTTGATAGGTTTCTGTGTGCGCGTTTCGTTTTTGACAAATGACGTTTTATTTTAAAACGACAATTTGATTATATATTATGTTTGAAAAAATCACTTTTTCATTTTTGGGATATTTTTAAAGTGTATTAAGCTTTTATGGAGTAGTTAAAACTATGGTTTCATTTACAGTGGTGCTGATACTTCCACCCTATATAATTGCTATTAGTAGGAATCGAACACGAACTCATTGAGATGTTTTTTTGGAGACATGCTGCGTTTCACTTTAACACCAGGGAGGGGAAATGAAAATAATTGTTTTCCCTGAGTGAGAATGAAACTCACAACTGTCGTGTGACAATGAAATATTTAATATTTTAATTCCTCGCTTCGAAAACGATTCAAACCGCGGCGTTGAGTTCCGCTATTCTACACCCCATGCCTCCAGAATTCGAAAGTGTCTTAATATGAACGGAGTGTCTTAACATTAGGTCCCCACCCTGTCTCACCGTCGCTGAGCGCGCGCCGACTCCGCGCCTTGTACAGCGTGTGCAGCGGCGTGGCGCACTCCACCACGAGGTGCAGCGGCGGCGCGCCCGGACGGTACATCTTGTACGCGGAGTTGCGGTACGAGCGGTTCTTAACGCCGGCCACGTCTTTCTCTACGTCTTCTAATGACTGAATAGGTAAATAAAACAATGTCATTCGGACATCTTTATATTTTAAGTATGGAGCAAACACATGTTGGAGGTATACATTGCTATCGAGCTATGTCAATTAAAAAAAACCCCAAATTATATACTGTACTATATTGGTCATAGGTTCAATATTTCTAAACACATTAATATAACTAATGTAAAGATTTGAGCTGTGAACAGTGTGACAGTGACACTCTTCAATTCTTTACTATAGATATAAAATATATCCTTGTCAATCTATTAACTAATAACTATAAGATAATATAATATAGGATATTATCAATATGAATAAACAAATAAAAATATAGTTTAATGTCATTATAAACCTAAAGTTATACCTGAAAGAAAAAATGGTAAAACAGCGAAAACAAATATAGCGAGTGCTAACAATTTTCCAATTACCCAAATGATCTAAAAGTACTAGACTTAGTTGACTAGTAGTCGAAGTTTAAACAGCATATACTCTTACCTTCATAGCCTCTAAATACGGTAGATTCTTGTTTTTCTTATTAAATTCGCACAAATCTGGCGGGCAGAATAAGGATTTGGTGCAAACGATGAATAGACGTTTGACCGGAAACACAATGCCTTGCGTCGCCTCGTATCGGTCGATGTTTCTTACGAAGCCCACGAAGTCCGCCCCGTCGTTGGGGATCACGTGAACTAGATATCCCTCTACGAAACTGCAAGCCATACCTGTTCCGTAAGTGACTGTGCCTTTGACTTCCTGAAACTTTATTTTTTTGTTATAGAATTTGCCCAGTTTTGGACATAAAATTAGAAGGGTTACACTTAATTTCGCTAGATAAATATGTTTTATTATCTTCACACTGGATAGCGGGGTAGGCAGAGAGAGAGAGAGAGAGAGAGAGAACCTAGTGTCACTCTACTCCGTTTTCCACTTTCCCCCCTATTTTTAATTAATTATTTTGATTGACAGAGCAGCACCGACACCGACAGAAGATGTCTTACCAAAACGTGTAAGTTATGAAATTAATTTTGCTCCCCGAGTGAAAATTGAACCCACAACCATCACATTTACTGTGAGACATTGAGGATTTAGTTTAAACATATTTTTTTTTAATAATATTAACTACAATATTTTTGACAATATTACTATGTACTATTTTTGTAGCTTAACACTGCATCCTCATATAACGCAGTCGGCAGAGGGAATCAAGTATTTCGATACCCCATTCTCCACTTTCCACCGAATTCTCAAGGTGCGTGTTGAGTGGCGGAACTCAACGCCGCCTTTATATTGTTACCAGAATGGGAAAATAAACATATTAAATAAATCATTTCCCCGAGTGGGCATCAAACCCACAACCATTTAGAGTCAATTGCCGTAATAGAATACAAAGACTTACGATTTCAGGACTTTTGTATACAATAAATGCGATAATTAAACCAAGAAAATCATATCCATAAATAGTTTCCTCCATAAGTATCAATATCGCTGTCGATACAGCGTATATTATTAAATACAATTTAATTTTCTCATAAACAGTAGTCAAGTCTAAGGTTTTCTTATTTTTTAGCCTATGATACAGCAACAGACCGAGTTTGTACAGCATCTCTATAGTTAATAGATTTGTGCTCCATTTCCCTGTAACAAAATAGATTTAAATATTGAGACCGCCTGACTGCATACGCCTGACAGTTCTTTCCACCGACCGGGACCTCTAAATTCTATTCCCGGTGAATTATTTTCATTCTCTCCTTTTAATAACAGGACAAGCATGACGTTAAGTTTCGTCAAACAATACGTAATGTCTCGAAAGTTGGTTCAAAGTGGGGAATTCTCTGATTACCTTACTATGTGTGAGATACGCTTACGTATAAAAAATAAAAAAATAAATCAGCTTCACGCTGTATTCTATTAAATATTTTTATACAGTTTCATGTTTCACTCCGTATATAGCTATATATGGGTAGGCAGAGAGAACCAATTATCAAGACACTTCGTTTTAGCCTGTGCACCTGACTTCGAGACATTGCGTGTTGGGTGGTGGAATCTAACGCCGTACTTTGAGTTAACAGAGCAGTTAATTTTTGTCTTCGAATGTGAATCGAAATCAACCCCGCTACGATAGCCTCATTTAATAGTGGTGAATCCAGTATCCCGCACATAGCAAGGTAAACAAAGAGTACCTGGGAACCTAGTATTAAGACTCTCCGTTCCTATTAAGACACATTCGTTCTCTACTTTCCACCGATTTCTTGAGGAATTTGCAGGCATCTTGAAAGTGTGGAGTGGGGGAATAAAAAGCCGCCTTTTTTCGTCATTACAAGAGCAAGTAAATGAAAATATTAAAATGCTTAATTTCCTGGAGTGAGAATCGAACCCGAAATGGCTGTCGTTTCGTTTAAAGTCGCGCGTTGGCTGGCGCCCGTACGCCACGACGGTTCCAAATAAAAGGTTTATCTTATCATTTCAAACGATAATATTGTTTATAAGTACATAGGTTTATGTTCTTTCAATTCACAATCGAACCATTGTATACAGTCCGTCCGATTACTAACAATAAATAGTTGTATTGTTGTTGAGGCCAGTGTGGCGCAGGGCGCAAAGTGTGCCTGTAAATCGACTGGTTGTGGGTTCGATCCTCACTAGATGAGATGAAATATTTATTTACATTTATATTTTCATTTTCTTCACTCTGGTGTCGAGGCAAATCGCGGCGTTGAATTCCGCCACTTAACACGCAATGCTTCCAGAAATTGGCGGAAAATAGGGGAACGGAGTATCTTAACACTATGTTCCTACCCTGCTGTGTGCGGATTACAGCGTGATGCTGAAAAAAAATTTAAAAAAATATTTATAAACACTAGCTAGCTGCAGTTATCGCTATTCTCGGTACAGGAAACATTAATAGCTTCATATAGACTGTTTGTATAATTTTGTTATGGGAATTTTCAGCTATGATAAACATATTTTTTTATATTATGCTTATGCTTGCTATATATTGATATACAGGTTGAAGCTTCTGCGCTCCTTTTACGGAATCATCATATATGGTAAAATATTTCAAACCCATACCTAAAGAAAGTAATCTCAACAGCTTAGACGTAGGGTTTTTTTTTGATTTCACGATGTTTATCCATACTGTATTTTGTGTAAGGCAGTTACGAATAGAAACCAATAACGTAAACACATACTTCCGATGCCGATCTGCCACTTTTCATTCCAAAAAACCTACTAGAACTAGAAAGGGATATCTCTCGTTCTATTCTACGCAATTAAACATCGCCGGTATTACGTACGACTCGGATTCGTGAATGAGGCGTATGCCGCGTTATCGCTTTGATAGGTTTGTGTCTGTGTGCGTTATTCTTGACAAATGGCGTTTTATTTTACAACGATAATTTTATTAATTATTTTGTTTGGAAAAATCACTTTTTCATTTTTGGATTTTTTCTTTTTATTTTATCTTTTTATTTGTTTTATGTTTTTATAGAGTAGTTAAAACTGTAGTTTATTTTAAAGTGGTGATGACAGAAACACTGTATAATATCTATGCTTATAATGTAAGGGCAGTCATGGTGCAGGTGCACAATAAACGAGACTGGTTAAGTTTGATCACCACTCGAGGAATATTTATTTAAATTTATATTTCCATTTGTTTGCTCTGGTGTTGAAGAAAAGCACGGCATTGAGTTCCACTACTCAACACACAATGCCTCCAAAACTCGACGGAAAGTGGGAATGCAGTGTCTTAACACTATGTTCCCTCTGCCTACCATGCTGTGTGCAGGATACAGAGTGAAGCTAATTTATTTATTTTTTATTTGTCAATCGAGTTGGGATCGAACCCACAACCAGTCGATTTTACAGTCACACTTTGTGCCCCTATGCCGCCATCTGGCTCAATTTTTTTTTGTCAATATAAGAAGTTGCATGCAACAATACTGCTCAAAAATAAGTGTTTTATTGGCTAAAACTTCAGTAATCAATGTCTAGATATTGTCTTTAAAATAATAATGTTATTATATCCTGAAAGTAATTGCAATAAAAAAAAATTGTTGAACAAGCAGGCGAAGCCACACAGAGGCCACTATAATTAAAATAGATAAAATAGTTGTTTGAACTTCACACAAAAACTACTAAACAGATTTAAATGAATCTTTACAGTATATATAGTAACACAACATATACACACAAACATATAGGCTACAAGGATTCAAGGTCTACTCTGGATATTTTTGATTTATATACAAAATAGTATTTTAATGTGGACATTTTTTTCACACAATATCCCATATGGACTTTGCAACGTTGCATATGCTTTGGTAAAATAAGTGAAGCAGCTTAGTGCTTATTCAAATAGCAGGGTAGACAAATGTCAAATTTTTTAAACATAACATGTGGAATGATGGAACTTTGTCTCGTTACCAGAGAATGAAAATGATTAATTTCCTCAAGTAGAAATTGGACTTCTACATTGTGCCACTAAACCTCACAGTCTCAATCATAATTCATAATAATATAAATTCTATGGTATATATAATAATAATAAATGAAAAAAAACTTACCAATGGACAATAAGAATGACTTGTTCATTTTAGGTAACCTGTAAAAAATTATATTTTATCCTTTGAATTATTTTATTACAAAAATATATTGAAACAGTTCAAAATATATTATAGAAATATTAATTTAATTTTTTTTCAACTATAATGTATTTTAAGAATTTAAACTAATTATTTTAAAACTCAATAGAATTTTTACTTGCCTTCTTAATTATTAAAAATGTAATTCTTACTAAAGTCAGATGAGGATATAAGGATTATATAATATTATAATAATTAACTACGTTTAAAATAAGCATTCATTGGTTTAAAGTAATGATTCATGATCAAATTATTTATATTTAAAATAACTTAAACTAATTTGTTAAACAATGAAACTAAACTAGAATACAACGTGACTAATCTTATCCGCTTCTCAGATAGTAATAGTTACTATTCTTAATTGTTTTCTTTTAAGTTATATTCATAGAACTTAACTTTGTAAGCAATTTGAAAAGTAGTAGTATACTGCACCGTGAAGTAAATAAGAACCACAGACTAAATATTTGTTAATATAAACGAAATATCAAATATAATGTTGCTTGTTTTTATTATACTTGTGTGTATAATATGTGTTTGTAAAAAACATAATAAAATGCCTTAATATATTGTAATGAGCACATTACCGTTGCCATATGCTTGATGGCAGCTAATCAAAATCAATAAAATTATTTATTTAATTAATAACCTGCTATTAATAGACTACAAGACACGCTTTATTTTTATTATTAAGAGTAAACTTAATAATTCTTTTAAAAACAAAATTACACAATATATCAAGCTGCTATGATACGTTAAACAACAATCAGAGCGATTACCGTAAACAAACGATTTAACATTTTGTATTGTATAAATGGATACCACGGTATTGACAGATTACTCATAATTGACGTTGTAAGCAAGCCACATTACAAATTAAAATATATTTTTCTATAGTACGGTCAACCAATCCGTTATATAACACTAACGCTAAATTGTGAATTATAGGATATTATAAAGAACTTTTGCCAGAGAATTTAAAATGACAATTGCGACGAAAATTACAATTTACTCAGGGGAAGTCGCGGGCAAAGTTAGTAAATAGTAATAGTCAATAGACAAGTCTGAAATGACGATATAGTGACAGATTGACATTTGACAGTTGTTCTTGTTAAGTTTTAAATTTGTATATGATAAACATTTATCTTACAATTTTGAACTTAAATTTTAAATATTTACAGTAAAAAACGACAACGCAACTATCACAATGACTAGATAGACGATTTAAAAAATATAATATTTCATATAAATTACCACAATGGTTGTATGTAAATTTTTTCAACAAGGCCATTGTCGTTTCGGACAGAGTTGCAGATTTGAACATATTTACGGTTCCAAATATACTTATAGAGGTGAGTTAGATTATAATATAATTTTATTTTACTATAAATGTAAAAAATAGTTATATTTTCACTTCATTTGTTTTAGCTCCACAGTCTCAAAATGAAAATTTAAGTACTGGTACATCACATAACTTTGGCAATAACGCGTCTTCACTCTTTCGCAGCGCTGTTCAAAATACACCCACGTTTAATAATGCCCCCAATAATTCAATATTTGGTCAGAGTTCTCAAAAATCATCAGTATTTAGCAGGTTAGGTAACCAGAATACAGTGTTTGGTGGTGCTAATAATCAAGCTAAATCAGTTTTTGCTCAAGCTAACCAAAATGTTTTTCAACAAAATCAACAACCAAGTGTATTTCAAACACAAAATCAAGCCAAATCAATATTTTCTCAAGCTACACAAAATGTTTTTGGGCCACCTCCACCTGCTTACAGAGCCCAGAATACTGCAGCTAGTATATTTAGTAGTGCTGCACAGAAAATGGAACCTACTAACATATTTGACTCTCAGATGAGTTCAACCCCACCTTCTAGTAACAATATCTTCCAAATTTCTAATAAACCAGTGACAAATGTGTTTGGGGTGTTTGCTAATACTTCTGAACAAACATCTTATAATGAAGAAGGGATATATAGTAAGGTGGAAGAACTATCCCAAGTTGATATCGAAGCATTCGAAAGTGCAGAGTTCAAATTAGGTTTTATTCCTGAATTGCCACCACCAAAGAGCCTTTGTGTATAATATTATAAATGTATGGTACAGTCAAAAATAGTGTAAAATATATTATTTAATATTTTTGTATTCAAATATTATTTTAATGCCTTCCTCCTTTTTCAAGTTAGTTAAAAATACAACCATTACAAATTCTGGAATTTATGCAACAGGTAATTCTTTGTTTTGAACTTATTTTAGCATCCCATTTCTAGTAAAGGAAACATATTATTAGAAAATAAGAAACTTCTTTTTCATTTCAAAGATCTGTTTAGATGAGTCTATTTTTACAATCAGCTATGTTTTTCAACCTTATAGGCCAGTCATGGCACAGGGGCACAAAAACAAAATATATAAATATTTTCATTTCCTCACTCTAATAACACAGCAATGCGCGGCATTGAGTTCCACCAGTAAACACAAATCTAAGAATTTGAAATTGGAAACCACTTATAATAATTGTATCATCATAAAACTTGGCAGTTATACATATCTCAGGTGACAATATAATGTTATGGTGTCAATAAGCTGGTATAATGATCGAGTCAGGAGTCCGAATATTGGAACTCTTCAGAGATCACTTGTAAACCATTCCAGTAAAGACTTGACAATTTATAGTTGAGCGAATTATTTTATAGTACTTGTCTCGCTTGATGCAGAAAGCATGTTTTTCTTATTATATATTATATTTGTTTATAATTATGTATGAATAGATAAAGACGAAAAAAATGAATGAAACAATATATTTATAATCGCAATTTAATATAAAAAAAATCTTATTCAATACATTATATTACAGAGTTAAAGTACTAAGGTTTTAATTATTTATACATTTTTAGATAGGATATTGTAATTTTTCGTAAAAAATATTTTTCAATCTTTATATGGATGGGCATGTGGTGTAGGATGGGAGTAGAATGGAGTGAGTGGTTCGGTAGTAGATTTACTTTATATATAGAAAAATATTATTAACATGGAAATTGATCATTAACCATCATCTGTTTGATTATACAAGATAGAATTTTGTCCAGGGTTATTGGGCTCCATTTCTCCAATTACTATGGAATGTCGAATATGGTCTACGTCTTAGGAGAACTTTTAGGAAAAGATAGGGTGAGCTAAATTACAGAGATGTAGTTATATTGTTTTATAATCTATTTTCCATGGTTTTTATTGGAAGGTGGTCTAGGAGTCGGGAGGTTTGTTAGGAAGGGTCCTAGGGCTCAATCTCCCCCAGATAAATAAGTTTGTCAGCGGAGGCAGACAGCAGCACGGGCTCGTTGCGGTGGAAGTGCACGTCGGTGACGGCGCCGCGGTGCCCCGGCAGCTTGTACAGCACGCGCCGCGTCGTGGTGTCCCACACCAGCACGTGCCTGTCCGAGGAACCTGCTGCCACCTGGTTGTAGGAGGGAGAGAAAGCAAAATAAATGTCAATATCTTAGTAGGTAGAGGCCGTCGTGACCAGGTGGCAACAAAGTATGACTTTTAAAACCGCGACGGTTGTGTATTCGATTCCCACTTGTGGTAAAATTGTTAAATATTTTTTCGTTCGTTTGTTCGTTATTTAGAAAACATATATAAACGTATAACCCGCGCCTCCTGGAAATCGACCAGGCGCTCTGGCCGCTAAGCCTTACGTTCACGTATGACTTAGCGGCCAGAGCGCCGTTTTCTAAATAAGTGTGGAATAACACTTTAAAAATGATTATACATTTTTAGTCTGTCTGGTAAAGCCAAGGCTCGGCGTTGACTTCCGCCACTAAACAGGCAATTTTGGTATTTATTTTGCTACAAGTGCAATTGAGAACGCTTGTTACAATTGTGAACGCCACATTAGAAGCTACAAAAATCTATACTATTAACGGAGCTATACTTTTAGCATTCTTTGTGACTTTTTCGACATTGCTCGATCAGTGACTGACCAAAGTTGGAGCTATGTAGATAAACTCGTCATTTTAATTTCTAAAAAGTAGGAAATAGCTAAATATACGCACTGCAAAAATATGAATTGATGTGTTATATTCGTAAGGTCACAAGTAACATATTATTTGAGTTTATTATTCTATTTTTGTATCAATTATCACAATTTTTATATTTGTACACAAATGTACACATCAGGCGTAAACTATGTTTTTACGATTGCTGAAGTATTCTAGCTGTATTTGAAAAATCTATTTTGAATATGTTTGTAACAATATTATTAATGTTGTTGTTGTTGATGCTGTATAAAATATATGTTATATGTTGAGATAAATTATTTTTTTTATATTTTCAGATAAAAACACCCCGATATGTTTTCACCGGACGCCTTGAAAGCCCTGTATGCTGGAACTTTTCCGATTTGGAGCTATAATCCGATGACGTTTGGATTTACATTTGAAAGAGATTTGCTGCCCTTCCGAGTTGGTGCAGATGTCATTAATAAAAACCAACGAGAGGTATTCCCACCCGACACTGAAGGGCCCAGCTCATTGTGGATTGCACCGAATGATCCAGGAGTTAAAGACACCTGCGATGAAATACCACCGACAAAATAAATAGAGTCCTCTCATGAAAATATACTTCAGAATATTACGCCTAAACAGAACATTAGATGAAGACACAAGGAACTCCTAAACACAATGTCATCAGATTGGTTTCCACCAATATCAATTGACACTACAGTTGAAGCCCCAGTAGATTACTTCTTTTGGTACATGCCAAAACAATTATTTGAAATTGTGGCTGAAATGACTAACATATACACAATACATTCAAATAAACCCAGGTATAAACCTACTACTACACAAGAAATAAAAATTTTATTTGGGTTACATTTAGCTACTGGCATATTTAGCTTGCTTGAAAATGTACTAAGAAACTGGCATCGGCATATCCTTTTTCTCAGAGAATATGGCCCGGGACCGCTTTTTTGAATTATGTAATAATTTACACCTTGTTGATAATACAATAATACCAGCTAGTTGCAAAGATGCATTTTACAAAGTTCGACCAATATTTGATGCTTTTAGGAATCAATGTTTAGAGTTACCGCTTGAAAAAGAATTTTGCGTTGATGAGCAGATGGTTCCTTTCACAGGGAAATGTGTTGCTAAAAATACATAAGAGTTAAACTTTGTCCATGGGGGCTTAAGATATTTTTTTATATGTGGTAAACATGGGCATGCCTATGATTTTCGACTTTATCAAAGCTCTAGTACAGAACTTGATAATGATTTGACAAAAAAAATTGGATATGGTGCAACTATTGTCCTTCATCTCACTAAGAGAACTGGAGAAATCAAGGGCCACCAGCTGTACTTTGACAACTACTTCTCGTCATATCATTTATTACAAATTATGAAACGAAAAGGCATTATGGCTACACAGCTCTTATAAATAGATTCGCCAACCCGTCACTAATAAGCGATAAAGGAATTAATAAAAACCCTCGAGGATTTTCTCAAGAAGTAAGTAGTTTTGATGAAGATGTAACTGTGGTCAAGTGGCTGGATAATAAGATTACCCATCTTGCATCTAATTTTGTTGGTATTGGTGAAAAAAGACCTAGTCAACTGGTGGTGTAAGAAAGACAAGAAATTTATTGATGTGGAACGCCCCGAAGTGGTCAGGTTGCAAATGGTTGGATGCAAGGGAAGAACCAGGATTAAATGTATAAAATACAAAGTTCACCTTTGCCTTACCAAAGATAAGAACTGTTTCTTAGCATTTCATATGTAAACTTATGAAATATGCGTCTTGAATGGGGGGAATGACTGATTTACCTATGTGCCAATTATTTGCCTATCCCAAAGAAGAAATCTTTTTTTGCTAATAATTATAAGAATTGTACTTAAGTTTTGTTAATTTTATAAAAATAATTAATATTTTCTAATAAAACATTTATAAATTAAACTTTTTATAATTCCAATGAAACCGTCTTAGACATTAGTCCTATCAATACGTAGGTAGGATGGATGTGCACAATTGTACACAAAAAGAAAAACATTTTTTTTTCTTTAAAATCTAACAACTAGGATTTTTTTCATAATGTTCTCCTTAGTCGTTTTGCTCTACTCTAGCTACAATTTTTTGATGATTGATTGGACTCAAAAAATAATTCAGGTGTGAAAGGGTAAAATATATATTTATTAATAAATACCTTAGACCCATCAGGCGACCAGGCACATCTGAGTAAATTCTTTTCAAAGTTATGCTGATGACCTGACAGCAGTTTAACACATCTCTCTGAAGGCGCGAATGGTCTTACATCCCATATTCTTAGTGTATTATCCATTGAGTTTGATAAAAGATAGGAGCCGTCGTAGGAAAGAGCCATGCCTGGAAGTGTAATAAAAAGATTTAAAAAAAATTATATGCCTACACTGAAATAGTGGGATACAGCTTAAAGTACGGTACAATTTTCAAGACATTGCGTGTAGAGTGGCGGGAATAAACGCCGTGCTATGTCTTATCATAAATTATCATCTATGAGGAAATATTTTAATTATAAATTGTTTGTATTAAAATAATAATAATATATCTGCTATAGGATTTGTTTCTTTACCAATATAAAGTATATGGCTAAATGTGGTGGTTTCACCATTCAATACATAATGGCTCGAAAGTTGTACAGTGCGTGAGAAGCGCAGTGTCTACTGACACTAGGTTCCCTCTGCTTACCCTTCTATATGCAGGATACACCATAAACCAAAAAAAAGTAATAATTACCAGTAACTGTATCTGTATGTCCCTTTATCTTGTATGCTATCTGATTATTCCTTATATCCCACACCTTGATAACATTATCAATGCCACCAGATATGATCTTCTCTGCTGTATCATTAAATAATACTGATGTAACAGGATATGTACTATCGAAGGATGCTATAGGATTCCTCTTTCTGGCATCCCATAGCTTTATTGTGTTGTCATCTGATGCTGAAACTAGAAGTTCTGGACCTCGACGTGCACCTAGAATTAATTTCAAATATATTTATTGCATACATAATCTATGTATCTAGAATACAGGAGTGTGAAGAAAGTAATAAATAAGAAAAAAATATATTTATTTAATTTTTGAGCTTTAGTGTTGCCATTAAATATTTATTCTCAAACAATTAATGAAAATAAGATATGACATGAAAGGAAAATAAAATAAGACAAATGTTTTAATAAAAATATATTGTGATTTTCATAATATTATTGTCTTAAATACTTTTCTGTCATACTCTTTTCACCCTACTTTTGTCCTACTTGTATGTTTGTTTTTATTCAAAAGGGGTGTGCACAAAATTTTTTTGATAATATATTTTGTGTTTTACAATATAGCATTATGAAGAGGCATTATGTCCAACTAGATTTTACCTGTAAATTTGCCCATGTGGTCATATAGAAATAACTATTAGTTCTGCATAACACATTACATATTCTTAGTGGCTGAGGTAACTCTGAATACAAATACAGTGGGATACATAGAAATAAATAATAAGACACAATATATTCAATGGTCTTTTTCTATAAATCCATCAAACATTTTTTTTTTGTATTCAAATGTATATAGTTCTTTAGAGATGAGAGAGAGAGATTTAACAAGCTTTTTAAACTTGTAAGCTGTCCAACCACTCTAAGTCATTCATTCTTGTTAAACTAAGTCAATACACTAACAGGTAAAAATAAGTGTTTTTTTTTTTAATTTGAACATTTTCGAAATCCAGGCAATTTTCAAAATGTGTATGTTTGAGTTGAACATGAAATTTACTATGTGTTTCTAAATTTGCCTTAGAATGTTAATAAAACCTCAAATATAAAAATAATAAAAACATTACTCATTAAATCAATAAAACTATAATGGGGACTTACCTGAAACAGAATTAACAAAACCTGCATGTCCCTTCAGCTTCTTAATCCTTGTACCAGTGGGTACGTCCCATACTGCTACTGTAGTATCGGTAGCACAAGTATACATGTGGGCACCGTCGGGGGAAAAACACAGCTCCATTATGGCACCAGTGTGGCCCTTCATTACCATGATGTTATCACATTGGCCATAGACATTCCACAGGACTGGAAAATTAATAACAATTATGGATAGAAACTCTATATGTTCCATAAAAGTATTGATTTATTACGCCTTTTTAATTTCAATATTGCTAATGTATAAAGTTTAACTGCTTTAAAAATTAAAAAAAAACTGCATTTATACCATAGTATATGTACAAGCAACTTGTAACAAGAATATTAAAAATACTGTAAGGGTATTTAATGGATATATCTTACATATTTGTCTGTCAAAACCAGCAGATGCCAAATGTTTTCCTTCTGGGTGAAATTTAGCTGTGAAGATTTCACCCTGATGTCCTTCCAGTAGCATAATCGGTGCGTATAAGTTTGAAGTTCTAGGCACCTGAAATCATCAGAAGTTTACATGTTAAAGTTATAATTAATAATTAAATAAGACGATGATAACTGCCAATTAACTTAGATTAATTTTCGTGATAAATTAATATTTTGCCATATAAGAATTTTAAATTTAATATGTATAATACAAGTAACTTACCGAAGAGGTTACAACAGCCTTTTCTCGTGTACCAACTACGGATATTTCATGGCGAGTTTTTTTGGCTGGTACTAGAGAAAGCTCTTCAGCTTTTCTTTTAGCTTCTAATTCTGGCATTTTGTTCTAATATAAAACTATAAATAATATTATAAAACTAAACTGAGTACGCGGTATAGTGTTTTGATATTTGGCTTGACGCTGAGCTGAAATATTTTGACATATACTTCAAAGTCATTATTTACCCACACTGTATAAATATATATATGTATATAGTATAATGTTGCCAGTTGTCGCACAGTGTACGTACAATTGTAACCACGCTCACTTGAGTAAATAAAATATTTAATATTTCCTTGTACTGGTAACGAGCCAAAGTACGGCACTGAGTTCCGCTACTCAACACTATAATTTGGCCGGAAAATGGGGAATAGAAAGTCTTAACACTAGGTTCCCATAAAAAAGCTATCATGATCTATCAAAGGTTATAGAATATCAGTATCATTAGTGTAATGAGAGCATGTGTGGATTGCAATCCTTGCCTGAACAGCAATTTCTTACCAAGTCGACCTACGGTGGATCGAGTGCATGTATGCACTTGAAATGTATGAAATATGTATCCAATATGTTGGATATTAAATCTTCTATGCTTGGTATGTACGCGATATGTTGAATAATGTTTACTAGTTACCTGCAATAAATTTAAGATGAGAATATATATTTATTTAATCAAATCATGAACTTATGTGCAATAGAATTAGATGTACAAAATCAATAAATCCGTACTATATATACTCTTTGTCTTAGGAGCTACAGGTTCGAATTAGCTAGGGTACATAACGCTATAACCAATGGTAGTGGACTAACAATTTAAAAAATACAACAACGACAGAGCTTGAGTTCTCATTGTGTGCACTGCGCTATAGTTAAAGTTCTAAATGAAAAATAGTGACGGCAATGTCTTTATCCAAAAGATAATCCAAAGAATTTATTTTTATACTTTACAAATTCCAAAAATATTAATGATGTTTTTTTACAATACTTCTCTCTTCTAATTAAAATATTTATTAAAAAATATATATATTAATATTTTTATTATTTATTGGGCTTGTGTCAATTTTTTCAACAACAGTTTTCTATACACTCTCTTCTTTTTCATTCTTTTTTTTGCGTTTATTATAGAAGTCGCGGCATTTATCGGTAATATTCATATATTTGAAATAAAATTCAATAGCAACATTATCAAAACGTCATAATTATATAAATAAAAAAGAGCTGTCAAAATTAGGCACAAATTTCAAAAATATAATATGTAAAAAGTAGAAATTGCATTTAAAATCCAAATTAAATAAGGTTATCAAAAAATGACGAATTTGCAATTATCACTAGCCATTATAAAACCGCACGCCGTAAAAAATCCAGTAGCACTTTCATACATAAGAAACGTAATCAAAAATACTTTCGTCGTTGTAAAAACTAAAAGAATCACATTAGACAAAGAAACGGCTGGTAACTTTTATAAAGAACACGTTGGGAAATTCTTTTACAATCGTCTCGTGACATTTATGGCGAGGTATTTCATTTAAGAGGTTATAATTGGCTAGATAACAATAAGTAGATTCGACCGTCGCAGCGGCACAGCTTCTGATCGTAAACGCGACGGTTGCAAATTCGACTCCCACTGGAGAGTTAAATTTTAATCGTTTACTCAAATAAGTTTATGACTGCGCTTTAAATTTGTATTTACTTTATTACAATATTATTTTAATGTACTATTATTTTAAATTCTTGATTTGGTAACAAGACTAAGGGTGGGGTTAAATACTAGTATTCCAAACGCCATTCTAAAATTGGAGTTTGTGGGATGTATAAAACGGAGTGTGTTAACACTAAGTTCTTTGCCAAGCCTGTTGCATGCAGAATACTTGCAGCATGAAGCTATAACTGATATTTTTACTATTATTTGATGTTTTACTAAAAATGACTGGTAATTAATTAATAACAAAGGTGTTTATTTTCAGTGGCAGTATAGATTTGCACATAATAGGACATTCAAATGCTATAGAGTTGTGGAGAAGAATGCTAGGACCTACTAAAGTTTATCATGCTCAATTTAAAGAACCTAATTGCCTCAGAGGCATGTTTGGTATATCGGATACCAGAAATGTTGCTCATGGGTCTGGTAAGAATCTGTTACTATTTTTGAAAAATATTCATAGTTTTCTACTCTTGGCCATTGTGGTACAAAGGCAGTAAATGTGATGGTTGCGAGTTTATTCTCTATCAGAGTAATAGTTATATTTAAATTATTTTTATTTCCTGGCTTTGCTATGCCTGCTATGCGGGCAACAGTACAAAGCTGTTTTATATTACTTATTTAGAAAACTGTTTTATATTCATGAGGAATATGTTTCAAATATTGTCAGGGCACCTTTAGTATTTGCATGCTTACTTACTAAATCAAGAATTATATTAAAAATTTTGTTTTAACATTTTCAGATTCACCATCATCAGCTGAAAGGGAAATCAGATTTTTCTTTCCAGAATTTTCATTTTACCATTGGCATGAACACGAAGAAGCTACTTACAGAAAAGGACCCATTGTATTCAATCATCACTTGTTTCAACATGTTCGACGACTTTAATTAGATAAAGTACAGTATGTAGTTGACAAGTCGTGACCACCCTGAAGTTAGGGCTTTCTAAATTTTTGTGCATTGTTAATCATGTTTAGGAAAACAATATTCACAAGTAAGAAAAAATAGCAGCCACGGCTTGTGTGTACTGCGTGGCATATTTATTTAAAATTTTATACAACAACAAAGTTGTTAATGGGGTCATTCAAGTATTATGTAACAAATTTGAGGAGACACAGCCCCTAACATGTTACGTATGTTGTAGAGGCACTAGTATAATAAACATTTTTTTAATTATCATCACTGGTTGAGGCAAGGGGAAAGAAATATTTCTGTTTTCATTTTGTGCCTCTGGTAGCAAGGTAAACTTGGCATTGAACTCCATCACTTAAGATGTAATCCAACATGGGAAACAGTAGTGTTTGAATGTGGAACGAATTTTCTTAATATTAGGTTCCCCGGTTCCCTCTGCTTGTTATGTGCAGGATACAAAAAAAATATATTTGTAAAGTTCAAGTTGTGAAAATGATAATACATACAAAAAGAAATGAAATGTTACAGCATGTTATATGCGTGATGTGTGCAAAAACTAAAGATGTTTAAAAAACTGCAACAATTTTATTACATAATACTTGAATGACTCCAAAATTATAGTGAGAATTAGTGTTATTTTACATCTTTATTGTTCTTGTTTTTTTTTGTTAAACTTTAATTATTATAAATAATAATACTTATTTGTGACAAAATGGTAAATTTTATGAATTTATTAGAACTATTATATACCTTTGTTAAAGATAGATGTTATCATTTCTTAGAAATGCATTGTAAAGACAGATATATTGTCTACTAATGAAATTCATAGTAAGCTTCAAGTTTTTTTGCCACAAAGTGGGGTAGGCAGAGGGAACCTAGTGGTAATACACTCTGCACCACATACACTGATCAATTTTTGAGACATTGTGAATTGAGCAGTGGAACTATACGCCGAGCTGTTTAACAGAGCGAAGAAATTTGATATAATGTAAAAATTCATATTCCCTTGGATGAAGTCAAATTTATAATGATCATTGTTAAAATCAGACTATCCAAATGCGAAAAAACCTTAGTTATTTACCAATATAAATATAAAATTAACTAAAGCTAATAATAAAAATGTTAAATAATTTTGTGTATATATTATATATTATATGTAATTTTACATGAAATTCATGTATAATAAAGACAATCTATATGAGAAAAGAGAAAATAAAATTAAGTAAAACTTACAAATAATGTATTATTTATTTCATTGTAATATAAAGGTGTAATAAAACCTTAATAAATATCATAAATTTGTTTTTTTTACCAGACTGCTAATTTTTTTTTAGAAAAATATCAACCTTTGAATATAGGCAAATAAATTTGGTAAATTTTTTCAAGGTCAGAGTTACCGCGTCCTCTTTGTAAAATATGTGAAATACACAATTTTACAATAAATCTTAAGAATGCTTTATATATCTGTTAAAAATAGATTATTACTTATAAGTACACATCCATTTTTAGATATACTTTATTAAGAATACAGATACACAGAAAGCGCCATCTCGTGAATCGATCCGCACTCGAGAAGTTAAATATTTATTTACATTTATATTTTGATGATGATTAGTTCCGCCACTCAGCACGTAATGTCTCCAGAATTCGGCGGAAAGCGGGGAAAGGTGTCTAAACACGTTCCCTCTACCTACCCTGCTGTGTGCGGGATACAACGTGAAGCTGATTAAAATAATCTCATTGTGGGACTGCATCTACCTGTAAAAGCAATGGTTATAGGTTCAATCCCAGTGTGGAAATAAAATATTTTCATAGAGGCCAGTCATGTCGCAGGGGCACACGCAATTGACTGTGAACACGGTAGGGTCCGATTCCCACTCGAGGAAATTAAATATTTAATATTTTTCATTTTCTTCAAGCAAATAGAGAAGCTGACTAAACGACGTGCAGTGCCTCCAGAATTCGGCATAAAATTTAAAAAAAACAGTCTTAAATGGAGGTACCATTTGTCTACCCTGCTGTGTTTGGTATACAGCATATAAGCTAAAAAAAAAACATTTTCTTAGCAAAGGGAGACAAGGATGTTCCGCCACTTAATTCATTTCTATATTTCCGTTTTTATGGTTGTATACTATATCATATTAATAAAAAAAAGAAAAAGTAATTTAAAAAAAAGAATAACCAACAAAAGGCATTATAAAATAAAAACACCCAATCTCTATATGAATATATTTAAAATTCCAAAAGATAGAACCACTGTAAATCATACAAATATATTATTTTAAACATATTTTATATATTATATAAGACAAAATTACAACTATTCTATTATATACTAGTAGTTATATCACAAGAATTTACTTCAATTTATTTGGACGGATGTTAGTGAAGAAAATTTAAATTCACCTCTAATTTTGTTATTTTTAAAACTTTACAAAAACAAGATTATATTAAAAGCATTTTAGTTTAGTCACTTAAAGTTTAGGCAAAAGAAAATCAATCACATTTGTCTTATTAGTTTAAAAATTGTAGCAAAAATATTTATATTCAAGGCATTATAAGATTCAATTTAGTTTTTTTTAAATTTAAGACCCAATAATTCAATATATTCTATTTGGATTCTTTTTCATAAAGAAAATTCAATTCAATTAGACCACATTTAAAATTTTTCTATAGCCTCAATTTTGAAAATTTGCTCCAAAACGTTAAAATTTTGCATGACTACCAAAAATATTTGTCAAAAAACCAAAATTCATCACACTTTAGATCAAAATTCAATATTTTGTAAAATATTTTAGAGAAAAATAAAACCTGTCTTTTATTCTCCAATCTTAACAAATACTTTAGGTCTGGAGAATACTTTGATTCCCTCCTCTAGTTTAGCGAGTTGTTTTTCCAATTCCATTTTACGATTCCTCATTCTGAGTGTGTCGGTTTTGACAGGCATTTTATTTAATTCACTCACTAGTTCTGCAAAACCTATGTAAAGAACAAGAATTAGTACATTTATATTAGGAAATAATTTAATTTGAATTATAATATAATAATATTAGAGGCCGGTTGTGGCGCAGCGGCAAGAGGTGTGACTGCAAAACCGACTGGTTGTGGGTTCGATCCCCACTCGAGGAGATGAAATATTTACTTAAATTTATATTTCCATTTTTTCGCTCTGGTGTCGAGGTTAAGCGCGGCGTTGAGTTCTGCCACTCAACACGCAATGCCTCCAGAATTCGGCAGAAAGTGGGGAACGGAGTGTCTTAACACTAGGTTCCCTCTGCCTACCCTGCTGTGTGCGGGATACAGCGTGAAGCTAATTTTAATTTTTTTTTTTTTTTTTTTTTAATTTGAATTCCTATATCCTTGCTTTGCCTCGACACCAGAGCGAAATTATGGAAATATAAATTTAAATAAATATGTTCATCTCCTCAAGGATTGAACCCACAACCAGTCGATTTTACAGTCGCACTTTGTGATCCTGCGTCACAATTGCTGGCCTCATCTTAATAATATTAGTTTTGTAAATAAGTCACTTAATATATGCCTTATCTTAATAAAAGAATATATAAATGAGATTATTATTATCACTGTGTGTATGTCATGGTTCAAAGTTCAATTCACTCTGATAAGAATAAATACAGCATTAAACGTCGCCACTCACGTCATGTTGTGATACTGGGTTCCCTCTGCCTACCCCGCTATATGTGGGATAAAGCATTTTTTTGACCTATCCCCAGCACAAGGCAGACAGAGGGAACCTGGGAGTCTAATGTTAAGAAACTCCATTCCCCACTTAGTGCTGAATTCTTGAAGCATTGTATGAGGGGCAGTATTCAACGCCGCTTTTTGTCTTTTTAGAGCAAAGAAATCATAAAATTAAGTATATCATTTCTTTGGGTGGGAACTTAGAACCCACAACTGTAGTGTTTAGTCGCATACTTGTGTACCTGCATCACGGAGGTCTTATACAGCATGAAATAAAAAAAGGTTATTTTTCTTACTATTTCTAAGCATTCTCAGTGTTTCCTTCCTCTCGTTATCAGGTAATGTCACATGTCCCTCAGGACACGCCTGGTCGTTGTCAGCTTTTGGTTCTTCAACTTCTTTAGCACTCTCCTTTCTATCTCTAAGATACTTTGGTAGAACACCCTTTTGGTAACCTGTAAATTTAGAAGATTAAGCATATTTTATAAAAAAATGTAGGCAGCTTATGAAAAGTTCATCTGCAAGTGGCTTTTATTAATTACTTTTACCATGTTTATTGTTTATTTTATTACTCATTGAAAAGAAAGACATAATATGCTTATTATCTCAGTTTCTATTGAAAATATAAGCTAAAAAGTTATCCATCAGGTCACTATTTTTAAAACTCTGTTAAAATTAAGACACTTCTGCTGTCCACCCGATTCTGGAGGCATTTCATGTTGAGTGGTAGATGTGAACGTGGTGTTCACATCTACTTTGCCTAATTACGAGAGTAGGCATCGATCCTAGAATTTGTTGTCGCATGTACAGTTGCACACAGGTGAACCTGTGTTACGACTGGCCTCAAAATTTACTGGCTTCCAAAATTATAAAATACTAGAGGGCGCGCGCGGCTTCGCCCGCTTATTAGGAGTGAATTCAAAAAAAACCACGAAACACGTGTTCAATAAAATATTTTTAACAGTCTGAATTTAAATTTTTATAAAAATCGGTGGCAATTTAAAGATTTTTCCATATAAACTTTCAACCCCTTATTTGAACCCTTAGGGGGTGAATTCTTAAAAACCATGAAATACGTGTTCAATTAAATATTTTTAAGAATCTGAATTTCAAATTTTATAAAAATTGGTGCCGATTTAATTTTTTTTCCATACAAACTTTCAACCCCAATTTCATCCCTTTAGGGTTAAAATTTTTCAAAATCCCTTCTTAGTGGATGTCTAGAATATGAAAATAAACATCTGCCCAAATTTCACGTTTCTACCATCAGCGGTAACGGCTCTGCGTGCGTCTTACCTCAGTCAGTCAGCACAAGTCCTTTTATATATATAGATTAAAAATTTTATTTAATTATAATGGGGACAGGGACTGGATTGTTTGGTTTGTTCAGACTATTTCATGTTTTTAAATAAAAACTAAAAATGTATATGTTCATATTTATTTATTTTAAAGAAATGATTTAAATTGATTACTCTATTAAATATTAAATATATCTCAGCAAAAGCAAAAATCTTTTACCTGCAGGTAAATATGGATCCTTGTCCCGTCTCTCCAAAATAGAATTCAACCGACTGCGATTTCTTTCATCCATCATATCATCCAGTGTAGGAGACAGAGGATATGGACTCCTCTGACTCCTTGAGTCTCCACTAGCTTTCTTACCTTCATCATCTTCTTTTGGATATAACATAGTTAGCTTAGTACTTTCTGTTAATTTTTGTGCCAAATTAGATTCTATAGTCTGACATCCTATATCTCGCAAGCGTCCAGATGATTCTGAAGATTTTATATCTTCTTCTGATGACTCCTCTGGCTGTTGAACGTGTCTCAGTTCTTTTCGTCTCAAAAATTCCGCCATATCGCCCTTCTTTATATTCATATCATTCTTTTTACGGGAATTTAGTGAACATGTTTTGCCGACATTCAGTGAAACTTTGCCGCTTTTGTTGGATGGTGAGGATTTGACTTGCGTTACTGGTGTAGAAAGTCGTGTTGAATGATTTTTTAAAGTTAATTTCGGGTCTTTCGACGATTTTCCAGGTAATGATTTCAATTGTTTCATATTTTCTTTAATAAAATTCTTTTTCTGCTCCTTTTCTATAACATTAAATAAATAATACATTAATCGGTCCCTATTTTAAATGGAAAATCTTTAGAGAGCTTAGAAAGCCAAGTTTTATAAACCTATATAGCACTAACTTACTTGGCTCAGGAAATATGCCCTTTAACGTATACATGCTAACTGATAATAATAAACACTAAATACAAAAAATATACACTCATCATTTAGCGTCCATTTTATATAAAACTAACTAGGCACTTTAAATGTAACGAGATTCTTTCATTTTGTCCTGTATAATCAGATATTCAATGTGAAATTTAAGTTAATTACAAATAAAAAGGTAATTTTCGTTTCTTTTTTGTCACTTAATTTTTAAAAAACTGTCAATTTGCTGCGCCATAGACAAAATTATTTGTGGCCAGTTTTATTTTTTACTTCTCACTAAAGACAAAAAAGTTAGTGTGTAGTTTAGTGTTTAATATTATATTGTTTGTAGCGGTTATTAATTATATTTGTTTGTACTATGTTGACGCACTTATTAGTTATTGCCTAGGTGATTAATCTAAAATTGATAAAAGCATTATCTAGATTGTTGAAGGTAAAGGTAGATAAACTTTTTAATAGCTAAAGAGAGAGAGAGAGAAAGAAAATAAAAATAAAAGTAATCGTAATGAAAAATAATACATTCATCTATTTTATAATCTACTTAATTTTTTAAAAGTGTTTATTAATGAAATAAATAAAGGCCAAGCAAAGTATAACGATCGTATTAAATAAAAAAGTATATCAATATAAGGATTGTCAAACCTGTACACAAAAATAATAACATAAATTTGATTTAAAAAAAAAATCTATTTAATGGCAAGTAACAAAAGTCCTACGAGAAATGAAAAATATAAATTATCAAGAAGAGGAAAAAAGTTACAGCTTTCTAATGATCAAAGGACTTTGCTGGCTTTACCAAAAGATATCTCTGAAAGAACGTGGTATGTGTGTTATTATTTATTTGTACAAATCCAGGCCATTGTCGTGACGCAACGGCACAACATGAAAAGGCGAGTGGTTTCAGTTTTCTGTCGGGGAAATTAATTATTTTCGCTCTGGTATCAAGACAAAGGGTGGCGTTGAGTTCCGCTATTTAACACGCAATGTCTCAAAAATTCATACATCATCCGTGCGTGGGGAACGGATTGTCTTGACACTAGGCTCGCTCCTATGGGAAAATGCGTGAAGATGCTTTTGGCAGTTCTCCAAAACGCTCAAATTTTAATTTCCTTGTGATTACTCATTAATAGTAAATAATTTTAATAAGATGAATATCGTATTAAATACTTAACTAAATAATAAACAAGTCGTCTAGACAAGTTTGATGATTTAGTATATACAAAAATATATTTTAAGAAAAAACCTTCAAAAAATTGAATATTTTACGTGGAGATTTGGTGTGTTCTTAGCTTATTTCTTTTCAAAAATATTCGT
>JAATLQ010037503.1:0-16994 GCA_013421005.1 Heliconius erato x Heliconius himera | reverse complement strand
TTTAAGACCAGTGAAACGTAATTTACCTCTGCAGTGTGTAGAGCTATAAAAACTAGATAGTAACTGAGATTTAAAATAAATTGTTCAAAAAAGGGGAAGCATCGGTATTGGGGGAATGCTCGATGTCAAGAATGGACATGCATCGAAGTCAGCTGCGTCTGGGTAAAGAGCGGATAAACCTAACCATAATATCGGGTCTTATAACTCCCAAAGCTCGCTCGGGAGAAAAGATATATACAGAGGTCACGAAAAAACATGGCATTTGTAAATAGATAGAAGAAGTAAAGAAGAAGTAAAACATACAGAGTAGGGCTGTTGGCGCTCCGTTCTCTCTGACTACCCCGCTAGGGATAAAGTGAGATGTAAAAAATAAAGAATAATGAAAAAAATAAATAAAAACAACTAAAGAATATTAATAGAAATCGTTAAATTGTAGATATATTTTATTAACTCTAAATATAACATTTAAGTTGAAGTAGCTTATTTTTGTACATTTCTATATGCTAAAAACAGTAATATTATTTATAACGTTTCCATTACACTGAAACTAAATGCCATGGAAGTGATATAGCAAGAAGATTCAGAAGAATAAAATCCGAGAAAAATTCACGAACAAAATTTAGGTATTACGTAAATTTTTAGTCATAGATGGTTTAAACATTAAAAATTCTTCACACGACACATCAGTAAGTACTAGTACTATTAGAAATATGTCTAAGATTCAGGACTACAGCCTGAAATCAGACCCATTCGTCTACTATAAAAGCTAATAATCATTGTTTTCGGCTACTTTTCTTCCAGCGTCATTGCCATCTTTTACTATTTTACTACCAATGACGTCGCAACCAATGATGTTTTTACATAAAACACGTTGGAGTTTTATGAAAAACTCATTTAAAGTGCATGAAATTTGCTGGTTACAGATTTGTTCAAAATGTCAATATAAGTATATATTAACGATTGCCGAAACATTTTAAATCTATAAGTAGTAAATAAAGATATCAATGACGATTCATGTGCTAAAATTAGGAGAATCCAGTTTAAGACGTATTTAAAAAATTGTTAAAGCATACGTGGCGGCAGTTGCACCGTCGGAAATTAAAGCTCTGCATGCTAACATTATTATAAGCCAAAATAAAGACTACGTTAGATAACGTATTTTCGTGGCAATATTTAAAACAAAAGCTCGCTCGATCAATGACGCTATTTTTATGAACTTTTTTTGGGATCGATTTTTGTGTAGCTACACCTAAATTATAAGCACGTTTTATTATTAAAAACTTTAAGTATGTACTTATTTCATTAAAAATAGCAAATAAAATTAATATAGTTTATTCACGAATATTTTTGAAAAGAAATAAGCTAAGAACACACCAAATCTCCACGTAAAATATTCAATTTTTTGAAGGTTTTTTCTTAAAATATATTTTTGTATATACTAAATCATCAAACTTGTCTAGACGTCTTGTTTATTATTTAGTTAAGTATTTAATACGATATTCATCTTATTAAAATTATTTACTATTAATGAGTAATCACAAGGAAATTAAAATTTGAGTGTTTTGGAGAACTGCCAGTTAGAAGATGTTTGGACCACCACTTTTATATTATCATGAAAGTAAGTAATTTTGGAACATAGCTTAAAAGCACGCCATAGTTAATAGCGACTTTTCGCAAAATTGTGTTACGCTATTTCGGGTCTAAGTCTGGCAGTAACAGTAAGGCGGAGGACGAAGAGATCTAGGAACAATTTTGCGTAATAATTTTTTTTATATCCTTTATATTTTGTTTGGTCTTGCTACTTGCCGATATTCAGTTCCCATAATAAAAAAAATATTCATAAAATAGTTTTCGATTCAAATATTTGACGTTACAACAGATTTACAAATTATAACTGTGCAAGTGTCACCCCCCATTTTAAAGTTTCCGTACCTCGAAAGGAAAAAACGAAACTCTTATAGGATGACTTTGTTGACGGTGCGTCCTTGTTTTCAGACCTTTTTTCACACGAACGCGTGGAGGTGTCCCTTTGAGTTGTGAAAAAATCTAAATTCTAAACCAACCCAATCAAATTTCCCCAGCTGACGTACAATACTAAATTGGTATGGAAGATTCGGTGAGCTTGCCCGACTCGTACTTAACGATTTTTTATTTCGTATTGACTCCTTCGCGTCTTAATAGCAGCAACCACATATTTACACTAGACAATAGGTGGTTTTGTATCATTTTCAAATCTAAAGCTTGAAATATTAAGTACATGTATTTTATAAATAGTTAAAACTTTGAGGTTTTTTTAGTTTTATGATCAATCATTCATTACAGGATTGCATGCATTTTATACGTAAATATAAATAATATTCTTCATAATTACATTAGAAACAAAAACATAATAAATATTTTGTTTACCAAGATGGACTTATAAGGATACCATCCATTCACAGAAGATCCCATCAAATGCGTGGGAACATAATATATTTTACAATTTAAAATGTATTATAATTTTCTAATAATAAACGGTTTGATAATATATAACTTTTTAAAACTTTATACAGCATTTTACTATGAAACTTAGATTATAAATGCATTTGTCTGGGAGTGTCAGTTTACGATGCAGTGGCATTTGAAAGTGTACTTCATAAAAATTGCTTTTAACTTTATGAAGGGACACTAACTTGTTATCTGTGGATTTTTTAATCTTCTCGTCGTCTGATCATCTTTATTCTTTATAGTCTGGATGAAAATGCTGTAGGTAACTTTTATATACGTAAAGAATAAATAAAAAAAAACAGAGTTTGACTATACTAAGGTTGTGGGTTCGATTTCCATTCGAAGTAATAAATTATTTTCACTTTAAACATTTATAAAGTGTCAATCCACACTTAGGAAAGAAAAATACTTATTTAGAAAACGTATATAAATTTGAACGTAGCGGGAACCCGCGCCTCCTGGTACCCGACCAGGCGCTCTGACCACTAAGCCATACGTTCTCATCAACCTACGTCGAAATTTTTATACGCTGTTACAACTTATTTATGTTGTTAGCATAATAAGTTTTTATAATCAGTATTTTTATTTTCTCTTTCCCATTCTGGCAAAACAAACCGCAACGTTGAGTTTTGCCACCGAACAGACAAGGCGGAAAGTTGAGCAGGCTAGACGGAGAGAACCTAGTATTCCATTGCCTACATTCCGCTAAATTTTCAAAACATTGCGTATTGCTACCCAATATCTTGCTTTGTCTACCAAAGCGGTAACATGAAAATAAATTAAATATACACATACCCTCGAGTGGGGATCGACCCCACAACCGTTGCCTTTATTAAGACCTTAAACAATTCCTAGAATTAGTTACAGTATCTATCTAATTAATTGCACTAAATTGATTTGCCAGTTACTCACCAAGCAAAGTGAGAATAGGTTATTCTGTAATTGCGTTTTGACCTCGAGCGAAATGAGATGTTATGTCCACGAGAATCAAATTAAGGAACTGCGTCAATCTCAAACAGTCCAGTTTATATGACCCTACCAATACCTACTCTATTTAGTAATTGCAGGCCAACGTAGATTGGCCGTTTGGATTTGTTTAGTGCGGCCTCACTATTTTCCAGTTGGTCTGTTCAGATCCGACCTCGTGGTCTGACGTGTCTAATGTGATTGTCATTTCGTCGGTATTTGAGGCTGGTTTGGGCTTTCGGAATATTAGGGTTTCGTTTTACGTAATTTTTCATAATTGGTGTAATCTTCATTATTGTTCTTCGTAAATTGCTAATGTGAAGGTATCCTTAGTATTATACCAAAATTAGATAATAAGAGAGGCGTATGATTGTTCAAGCAGATAACTAAAATTTAAGTATGTATATAATTCAAAGTGGCTCCATATAGGTATTTCTAAATGACTTGAGGATTTAAAAATATATGTTATGGCTTAATTAAACAAAGAATAATTTGTTTATGATTTTTGATATAAATGAATGGAACGGTGGAACGATGCCGGGGAAGTTGTTTTCATTTCCGCACTCTGGTCAAAACAAAACGCAAATAACCAAGCGAAAAGAGGGGAACGGAGTGTCATAAAACTTGGTTCCCTTTGTCTATCTTCATTTGGGGAAAAAAGCGTAAAGCTGCATTATTATATAGATAAACTAATAAAATAACATAAGTACCTAACATAGTAAAAAAACTCTGAAACGTTTAATAAGAAAAAAGGCTTTACTTTTTTACTTAGTTTATATTTTTGACATAATGATATTATTAACATGGTTATGGTATTTGTCAAATTCAACAGAATAGATATTTTTTTATAGGATAAGTACTTAATATATAAATTAAATTAAATGTATTAAATCGTCATAATAAAATTAATTAACATTTATTAATATAAATTTTAATAAATTAATAAGTACAATTAAATATGGCACCAAAAAAAGGTAAAGGCAAAGCTCCTCCTAAACCGGCAGCAAAAGCCGTTATAGGTCCGCCTCCGAAACCTAAGAAACCGCCACCTCCGCCGGCTTGCTTCAACGCTGACGATTTAGCTAGATTCAAGGAGCTGTACAAAGCTCACGATGAGGAGAATATAGATAAAGTTTGTATTAATTGTATTATTTTTATCGTATTTATTTATACTTAGAAATTTTGAATGGAATGGAAAGAATCAACAATCATCATGTAATCAACACTCAAATTTGTCCTCATCTTTGTATTTCACCAACTAATACTTTATTTCTCACTTGACGCTATTTATAGGTTAAAATCGAGTTAATTCCTTTAATGCTGAGAAAATTAGGATTTAATCCTAAAGGCGCTGAGATAAGAGAACTCTACAGGTTATTTTTAGAAGACGATTTAGTTGATACAGTGGAATACCACGAATGGTTGTTCATGATAGAAGCTAAAATGAATTGGGGCGATGATTTCGAGCCGGCAGTGACAAAGGCATTTGCAGCATTAGGCCACGATGACGAAGAAACTGGTGTGGCAGATTTAGAAGTTTTACGAGAAGAACTTATGACATGGGGTGAGCCACTATCCGATATTGAATTTGTAGATATTCTTCGTCAGTCCCTTAAAGATAAAACGTATAATCCCGAAGACGGAACGATAAAATATGAAAAGTTCATAGAAAATATGAATGCTAAGGATGAGAGGTATACCAAGGAACCGATAAACTTTTTCAAGCTGGATCAAAAGACTTTAGCTGAAATGGCTTTTAAGAAAGCTCAAGAAGAAAGAGAAGAACAAGAAAGAAAGGAAGCTGAAAAACGTGCGAGGGAAGAAGCTAAAAGGGCTAAAATGATAGCTGAAGGACTAATACCACCAGACTAAACTAGAAAAAAAACAACACACATCTTCGGCGTCCTAACATGAATTTTATACCAATTTTTTAAACACTGTATACATTATTAAACTTCGTTATTAAAATCTTTTTGTTTTACGTCGTTCGAAGTTGATTATAATTTACTTTATCAAATTACTCAACAAATTATCAAGGATTTAGGTATTCAATGCTTAAAATGTATAATTGTTTTTCTTTGATCCCTTACTTATGTTAAAATGAACATAAATTAACTATTTTATACAACAAGATTGAGTGAATTTCCCTTTACATTACATGCTTTAATGAGATTTCTGAGATTTTCCAGCAATTTTGTTTCCGAGCTTACTTATTTTTAATTAAAAATTTAGGTCGCCTGTGCTTGCCAATATCCAAAGAATACAAATATATTATTTAATTTTTTACAGACTTCTGAAATGCTAGGAAAGAGTAAAAGAATTGTATAGTGTTTTGTGAAAAGATTTCACGACATTTAGAAAATATTTAAAAAGAAGTAAATGGGTGTTGTCTTATAAGTGGGATTTAGATTAAATCTATTTTTTTTAGATTCTGTTACCTTATAAATATAGCAAAAGTCCATCAATCTGCGCAAAAGTGTACATAACCTTAAAAAAAGGTTGCAATCACCTTAATCGGCCCGATACAAATCGAGATATGAACTTCACTAATGATTAGTTTTAGCCTTCTCTTAGTCACTACCGAGTTTCACTATTGCAATATCACTGACTATAGAGTTTTCAGTCAACCAAAAATACAATGTCTGAAGTCAAATAGGGCAGAGGGGATGCCCCGTAGTGCCTACAACTTTGGATCCGCTCTTGCTTGTATGACCTATTTGTTACGTTATATATTTTAGATATATGCTTACAACTTTACGTACAATGTTAATGACTGTGCTTATGGGTGAAGGAATGAAAATATAAATTTAAATAAATATATTTAATTTTCTCGAGTAGGGATCGAACCCACAACCTACCTGTTGATTTTGCAGTCACACTTTGTGCCTCTGCGCCACGACTGGCCACTAAAAAAATATTTTAAAAATATATTTATTTTTTTGCAAAACTAAAATGTATGTATTACACTGAAATCTAAACATTCTAATATCTACTCTTTGCCGACGTAACGAGTTTAAATTATTTGTTTGAATTTATTTTTGCTTTCTTCGCTCGTCTTTTGTATTTTGTAGGATTTTCAGTTCACAGTATAAAAGTAAGCGCTTAAACGTGATTTTGAATAATTTTGCATCGATAAAGAAGTATTTTTAACCGATTTTAAAAAAAAAGGAGATTTTCAATTCGCCGGAATGTTTTCTTTTTTTATGTATATTCATCGATTATTCGAAGACGCCTAAACTGATTAAGATAATTGTTTTTTTGTTTTAAAGGGTGTACGTGACAGGTGGAGGGAGCTCTTTAAATTTTATAGGCACACTTACAAGGATTTGAGTATTTTTTGTAAAGACTCGTGTGTTTGCTTTCGGAAATCACAATTTGATGACGTGTATCTGAAGATGAAGACCATAGATGGCCTAAGTAGTTGTACTACTTTTACTGTAATATAATAGTTCCAAGGAAAGATGTTCTCATTTTCAACCGACTTTAAAAAAGGGAAAGGTTCTCTTCTCTCTTCGAAAATAAAATATTTTTTATTTTCATTCTTGTCAATATGCCCAATTAACATTGAAGCTACTAGTACAACCACTATGTACATACTCGGTCGAGAAGCATCCTTTTCAGGTCTACCCATCACTTGAAATCGTAAAATAAATTACTTTTTAACAAAAAATAAATCATCTTCAAATAAACTAAAAAGTGTTAAATAAATTTACTTAACAAAAGTTTGATCGAAGTCGGTTTGTTATTTTGTTAAAAAATTATTTATTACATATGTATATAACATATTATTTAAAATGTAAATATTATTTAGACTATCAGTAATATAGAGGTCGTCGTGAGGCAGGAGCATAAGTGTGCGGACTGTAAATGGACGGTTGTGGGTTCGATTCCCAATAGGGGGAATGAAATATTTAATATTTTCATTTTTCTCGCTTTGGTAACGAGGCAAAGCGCGGTGTAGAGTTCCAACATTCAACACGCAATGCCTCTGAAATTCGCCGGAAAATTTTAAACGGAGGTCTTAATTTTCAGGTTCCCTCTGTCTATCCCGCCATGTGATACCGCATATAGCAAAAAAAGTTACATTCAAAAAGCAAATTTCAAAGGCCAGTGATGTGATCTTACAAAGAATCCGCCATCTCTTTTATTGTATGCGAGCTGTTGACAACAATTTGGGAGAAAAAAAACGGAATGAAATTGACTTTCCTTTTAGATACTCTGCAAAATGTGAAGAATGCTTGGATGTAGGAATTATTAGTAGTAGATAATCCTAACATATCGTATTTCTTAATATTATATTTTTGTTAACAACAACTGAATAATTTATATTATTATTATTATTTCAAAGCGTTGTCGTTCTAATTGATATAGCTTTGAAGTAAATGACAAATTGATAAACTTATTAATTGTGTTGCTTAAAGTGAGTGATATTACAGAAAATATAAGTTTAATTTAATCAATCTCTCGAGAGTTCTGCGTCTGTGCCATTTATCTGGTACCCGAAAAGTATAAATTAAGGTCACAGGATCGATTACAAGTTTACGTGCTCTGAAGATAAGCACCAACTGACAGGTATACTGTAAACTTCTTTATTCGGAAATTTCTGATGCTTCAATTTGATTTCACATATTTTCCAAAAAACTGAACAAAATATTTTATTGTTTTGTTTGTTGTTCTAAACCATTATTCAATTTCACGTCAATCGTCTTTACTATGAGATATGCTCCCAGGAATTGTCTAATTTGGTGCCACCATTCTTTTTTTACCATAGCATGTAATCTGGTTTCGGTCTATTGGGGCAATAAGTAAAAAAAGCTAAAAAAAACACTTTTTTAACGTTATAAATAATGAGTACAATGTTAATTAGTGGACAGTCCAAGGAGCCATCCGCCATCTTCCAATTCCATTATCAGACCAGCTTTTGGTACCATAATATCATATTGGTGATGACACAACAACTACAACTTGGGTTTGGTCATATAGCCATTTAGTTATATCTCAAAAAATAATAATAATAAAAAACTAATCAAAAAACCACCACATAAATTAAAAAGGAGCAAAGCTAAGAAATATAAATTGTTTACAATTCAAGAGTTTATTAAGGTTATTCAGAACGAATATACAAGTCTCAGTACATTTGGTCCATCGATCTTCATTTTCAACGCAAAAACATCTTGAGATAAATAAAATTGATTACATTGCTGTCCTCTTTGGTTTTATAAACACTTAGTTCTGCCATCGATATTGTCAAGAGTAAAAATTGAAAGATCAAATAAATCAACTTGTTTAGGTATACATATATCTATCAAACGATTTTATTTTAAATTTGAAAATGTAGTATATATATATTTTGTATTAATACATTGGCATTTCGCTTATATGGTCTAACAATGACATAATGGTTTTTTTTAACAATTTTATAGTAATTTTCGTATCTTTATGTGGCAAGACTGTTTGCAAGCTTTGATTGTCTTCTCCAATATTTCAAAAAGTGCTATGCTCCAAATGGGCGACACATGAATACGATTTGGTAAAAAACATAGAAAAATTGGAATAGTTGTAAACAGATTGAAAAAGTACTAACATCGTATTTTTTATATAGATTCAATATGCAATATCTAGAAAATCAGGCTGTAGGTCAGAAACAGAGTTTCTCAACGCTAGTTTTCCCTTGTATTTAAAATGTAATTCAAACCAAAATACCTTTAGTTATTAAATAAAATAGTTCCTTATTTTATTGTATCCAGGTAAATAAAAAAGGACAACGAGGTGACTATAAGCACGATGATTATGGGTTCGATTCCCACTATAGAAAATTAAATATTTAATATTTTCATTTATTCTCAGCTCTGGTGTCGAGACTAAGCGCGACATTTAGTTCCGCCGCTCAATACGCAATCACAAATTCAGTAGAAAGTCTCTCAACTCCTACATTAGCGTAAAACTAAATAAAAAGAACAAATATAATTTGTACTGCGTTACCAAACCTAGAACCGTGGTAAAGCAAATAACACAGTTTTCTCTTCACTAATTGCTGTACGAATAATATTAGCACAGCGAGTAAAAGATAACAACGAATGTTGGAACTCGAAAATTTTGTAAAGATATTTTGGAAAAATCCATTGTTAATTATTTATAAATATGATATTATGTTTAATTATTAGTATGTTTTGGTTAATTTAATTGGAATAATTGTAATTTACTTTGTTTAAACTTTACGCTGTATCCCGCACATAGCAGGGTAGGCAGAGGGAACCCGGGAACCTAGTGTTAAGATACTCCGTTCCCATTGCGAGTCTTTTCTTTCCCCACTTACTGCTGAATTGTCGAGGAAATGCGGGTTGACTGGCGGAACTCAATGCCACGCATTTGCTTGGACATTAATGCGAAAAATGAAGTGGGAATCGAACGCGCAACCTTGTGCTATGGCGTCACGACCGGCCTAAAAAAATAGGACAATTATATTATTTTTATTAAAATATAATCCAAGATACAGTACATAATAGAGCCCTACAGTAAATAAAAAGTTAGTTCTCAAACCCTTAGCGGCATATTACAGGCGAGGCCCTGTTTGAGCAGCGCTAATTGTGGCCACCCCCTGAAGCAAACACCAACACATGACATAATCATGTGCTAAACAAATACTCGCGTGGAAAATGATCAACATTTGAAGAACTGTTTATCACGCATTTAATAGGGTAGACAGAGGGAGCTTAGTGTTAAGACACTACGCTCCCCACTTTCCACTGCGCGTTACGTGGCGGAAGTCAATGCCGCGCTTAGTCTCGACACCTGAGCTGAGAATAAATGAAAATATTAAATATTTAATTTCCTATAGTGGGAATCGAACCCATAATCACCTGGATACAATACTATAAGTAACTATTTTATTTAATAGCTAAAGGTATATTGTTTTGAATTACAATTTTAAATACGAAACTGTTTCGCGGATATAGCGCTGTCGTAAACAGTTTTATTGGAAAGCTAACGCCGGGAGGAACACTTTTATTTTATCGTTTTAGAGCAACTTTATAGTTTTAGTACTTATAAATGTGAGTGGAGGTATAGTAGTATAATATATAAGTATAAAATGTTAGTGATAGAATACCGTTCAATTTGAAATTCTAAATTTTTTTAGGGTATAATGGTGATAGATGTCCCACGTTTTGAAATAGCCTTCTTATCTTATAAATATTAAATTATATAAGTACAAAACTTTGAATGTAGTTTAATAATTAATTTTGTAGAAAAATGGATTTTGTAGAATTTAGCATTTCAAGGAACACCATTTTTGCTGATAGATATATGTATAGATGGTGGCCCTACTATGAAAATATTATGAAGAATAGATACCTGCAGTGCAGAAAAGATCATCTTTTAACTTTCAAACCAGAGGAACCTTCGCCTTTCTTCTAAATCAGGTGGATAAGATCGCTCTTCCACGAGCCTGGGACTACTCCAATTCGCTAAGGTGTCGAAAAAAACGTGCTAGCACCTATCTCAGTTCAGGACCATATGAACTAAATAACAGACTCTATTCGGCCCGCTTGACTTATGGATGCCCAAAAATTTTGGCTGATGGCTTAACGTTAGGTACTGAGCTCTGGCAATGCGGGATAGCCAACGTCATTATTACAAAATAACGAGTTCCGAATGAGTTAGAAAACGTATAAAAAACTTATTGAAAACTGAAATAATTTAATAGATACATTTAATAAATATTCGTATACTTCAAGCATGTTCAACAAAAACCATATATAATATTCAATCAATCAATCAATTTTTAATAATAATAGAAAAAAATACACAACAGTGCCACAGCGTAAAGGCGATGCTTATATGTCCCATTCCTCTAGGAGTCTAGTCACTGAGCATAATATTTTACAGATAAAAAATCTTTAAAAAGCCATTTTATACTTAGCAAGTAAGCAGTTTTAAGAGGGTAAAAATAAAAAAGGTTTCTTTATTTAGAACAAAATTATAATAATAGTTTTAATTAAAGTCGCTGCTTTGCATTATACTCGTATCTTCAAGTAAGAGGAATGCCCCCATTCCTCTGATGTTCTAAGAGCGGTGTAATACACGATCTGTGGGCTAAATGTTATTTAATTATTTTAAATAGTTTTTACTAGCTTCACACTGTATGCCGCATACAGCGGTTACGCAGAGAGAAAAACAGCGTTAAGATACTAAAAAAATTCTGTTCAATTTCATTTAGTGCTGGAACTTAACGCTGTAATGTTTTGTTAATTTTGCTGTATCACGCACATAGGAGAGTAGGCAGAGGGAATCTAGTGTTAAGACACTCCGTAACTCAACGCTGAACTAGGTACTAGAGCGAGGAAATGAATAGTATATTCAAAAACTATTACTTAATCTTAGGATACACCTAGTTAAACATGTATTTGATGTACGTTTAGTAGTCTAAAGTTACCAAAATCGAAACCTATCTATAAAAAAAATCTGTTATTGACATTTGAATGGTTTGCCTTAATGGATTTAATTTTAAGATATTTAGAAATGTATTGAGGCCAGTCGTGGCGCAGGGGCACAAAGTGTGACTGTAAACCGACTGGTTGTGGGTTCGATCCCCACTCGAGGAGATGAAATATTTACTTAAATTTATATTTCCATTTCTTCGCTCTGGTGTCGAGGACAAGCGCGGCGTTGAGTTCTGCCACTCAACACGCAATGCCTCCAGAATACGTACGTGCAACGAATGAATGAATAGAAATGTATAAAAATTTGACCTCGGCCCATGTCTCTTTGTTTTTAGTTTTAGATGTTGTGTATGTTGATGTTTTGTACTAAATAGTTAAATGATAATAAATAAAAAATAATGATTCCCTAAATATCTTCTACACTGTGTGAAAAACACTTTTATTTTAAAATCATATTATCAAAAAAAAATATAGGCTATGTACTGAATTAATACCATTTTTGCATATCCCTCCTAAACAGCATTCCCCGCAACATTCGTCATGAAGCTGGCACTGAAAACCAATAATAATATGCATATTACAAATTATTGTATGTTTATATACATATATATGAGACCACTCGTGGCGCAGGGGCACAAATGTGTGACTGTAACGCGACTGGTTGTGGGTTCGATCCCCATTCGTGGAAATGAAATATGTGTTTAAATTAATATTTTAACTTCTTCGCTCTGGTGTCGAGGCAAAGCGCGGCGTTCAAAATTCAGCGGAAAGTAGGGAACGGAGTGTCTTAACACTAGAGTCCCTCTACCTTCCCTGCTGTATGCGGGACACAGTGTGAAGCTGGTTTATTTATTTTATACATATTTACGCTGTATCCCTAGTGTATAACTTACTGTTTCACCGCCGCTGTTTCCGCCGCTCAAGGCATTGCCTATGAAGTGACGGAACTCAACGCCACGCTTTGTCTTGTTACCAAAGTAAAAAAATAAAAATATTAATAAATTATAATTCCTCTAAGTGGGAATGGAACTTATAAGAATCCCGTCTACAGTCACACATTGGGCTCACTCCTGTGGTCACCTGGGAATAACTAAAAGTTGTTTATGACACATGACATCTTAAGTTCTCGAAATAACTCTAGCCACTAATATGGTGGCATACGTTGTTACCTTTATTAAAATGACGCCTATAGCTTTCTTCGAAAAATAGACTATCCAACACAGAAATATTTTTACAATCTGAACCACTAGTTCATGGGATTTGCGCGCTCAGTCGAACAAACTCTTCAGCTCTATCATATAAGTATAGAAGCATAGATATACTCGTACATAAAAAATATTTAACTTTTCCACATACATATATATTAAATAAGGAAATAAGGCTAAGGTCAGATGAACGCGCAATGATGCGCTGCTGCGTGAGTCATCTGAACAAGTGGCGGCTTGCGCGCGGTATTCTATTGTATACATTGAGATTAGATGTGGAGGGGGCTATTTGCTTATGTGTTTTATAAAAACTGTGACGTAGTCATCGAAAGCAAAGAGGATACTGTCAGATTCGTGCTGTATCCCGCGCTCAGCAAAGTTGGCAGAAGGAACCTAAACTTAAGATGATACTGGGTCACTCTATTTTGAGTCAAACACTATCTTAAGCCTATTCGTGACTTTATATTCCACACTAAGACTACACGAAGGTCGGTTTTTCAAGTTTGCATCCTTTAACATATAAAAATATGATTTGGTTGAAAAGGATCTGCAACCTATAGGTGGTGCTATAAGATATTACATATCACTAAAAGAAAAACTGACAGTAACATTAAGATACAATTTAATCAATTAGTAAATCAATAGACATCTCGTCCTCCATTTTCGTAGTTCCGTGCATCCGTCTATCTTATGAGATACCGCGCGGGTCGACTGAACTGGCATATTTTTTTAGAATTGACTTAATGCTGCTGACCTGGACTGGTCTTGACAGTGCCACCGGGCTGGAATCTGGCATATACAGGACTGTAGATCTTAAATCGCGCGGTGACGTACACGATCTTGCGTGCGGTCATGTAAACAGCAAAATTGATGTGTTACAAACTTAAACCGCAAGCCGAGCAAACCGCGCGTCGCCGCGCATTCGTCTGAACTTAGGCTAATACTTTTAGCTCAGCGGAAATTCCGAACTAATTTAAATAGCTGACGTAATCACCATACTGTATTCAACTTGAATATGCATATGTACTTTGAGGAAAACGTATGTAGTTTTAGAAATAGTCAAATGTAACATAAATGTGTATAAATGTAACTAATTTCTATCAACTTTAAAATTTCTACGTGTGTTTTTTATAAAGGCATTTATCATACATTATTATTTTAAATGAGTTTCATTATTATTACTGCAATAAAATCCAATTGGATTAAGATAATTTTTTATGCTTTACATAAAACACATCGTAGTGTATCATTTGACTGTCAACGAGATAGTTGATGAAGACAAAATTAATGTATAAATAAATAAATATAAAGATAATACTTACTTGTGTCCCAGCAGTCTTACAAGCATCAGTTTGTACTAGAAATAGGGTTAAACAAATTATTATTAAGAGAAAAGTCAAGCGCATTGCTAGAGATCTACTTGTGTACTGGCTCTTGTATGAAAACTTTGACTCTATTGAGTAATCAGTTGAGAATTGATGGACAATGTGTATATATATTGTACGGTAGAGTTGTGTGTTTTTTTCAGAAATGTGTTTTTAATTAAAATTCTTTGTTTTCTATTGTATTTAGTTTATAGAAATTGTTTTTCAATTGGATTATGACATGTCACGTCGGGGCTTAAATGTGCGACTGTAAACTCCTTGTGGGTTCGATTCCCATTCGGGAAAATGAAATAAAATAGTAACTGGTAACAACTCCGCGAAAAGTGAGGAACGGAAATTTCTTCATGGGTACGGAGTATCTCAATACTAGGTTCCCAGGTTCCCCCTGCCTGTCCTGCCATGGGTACAGTGTGAGAGCTAAAAAATTTTACATTACTGTGTAGATGTTCACTCGAGACACAATGTAGAACGGAAAATAATTTTCATTTATTTATTGTTACAAGCAATTGCTGTAAATAATATTGTTATTAGAGAATCACAATGTTATATAATAGAGATGATCGTCTATACATAATGTACTTTTATTTGTTTTGTTTGCTATCGGCAAGGTATTAAATTAAAATTCGACACACATCGTAAAATATTACAAAATATATTTAATATACGGAACATATGGAAAATTTATTATTTAATTTTTAGTACTTATATATTTATTCACAGTTAATAATATAAAGAATAAAAAAATACAAAACATTCGGTATAACAAAGTTATTTTATATTTCCACTAAAGTTACTTAATTGTATCTAAGCGCGAGGGTAAAGTGAGGTTGTAATTCAGAAGTCATTACTTATAGAAGCTAAATGAGTGTCCAGTTGACCTCATCAAACTGAAAGTATGTAATTAAAACTACACTACATACTTCATAATAGAACAGACTACACTACGCTAAATGAATTTTGTTTTGCAGAACTGCCTTCCGAGCTGGCTAGTGTTATGATTTTTTTATAGCTTCACGGTGTATTCCGCGCGTAGCAAGGTAGAGGGCACCCGAGAACCTAATGTTAAGACAGTGTGTTTTCATTAAGACATATCTGATTTCCACTTTCCGCCGAATTTTGGAGGCACTGCGTGAGTGGTGGTACTCAAAACCGCCATTTTATGTTAATTTGACTGCGTGAATGTGAGTACTTGCAAAAAGTTATTAGATATTTTTCTGATTTAAAGGTATCTATTCTACACTAAAATAGGAAAATACTTTTACTAAAATAGGAAAATTAGACGTAAAATATTTTTATCAAAAGTAACATAGCATAGCTTGTTCTCACCTTCGTTCTTTTAAGAAATATTGAATGTCGAGTGGTAACCGCCGTCCATCATCCGTCATCCGTCAAGCGTCATTTGTTTGTCAAGCGCAATTTGTCAAGCAATCCAGCAACAATTTTTTTTTTTATGTATGATAAAAATTCGAAGTTTTTTCAATGAATTATTTATGTCTAAATGATCAACGGTTATTCATATGGTATTTGGCAGTTCTCCAAAACGCTCAAATTTTAATTTCCTTGTGATTACTCATTAATAGTAAATAATTTTAATAAGATGAATATCGTATTAAATACTTAACTAAATAATAAACAAGGCGTCTAGACAAGTTTGATGATTTAGTATACAGAAAAATATATTTTAAGAAAAAACCTTCAAAAAATTGAATATTTTACGTGGAGAGTTGGTGTGTTCTTAGCTTATTTCTTTTCAAAAATATTCGTGAATAAACTATATTAATTTTATTTGCTATTTTTAATGAAATAAGTACATATTTAAAGTTTTTAATAATAAAACGTGCTTATAATTTAGGTGTAGCTACACAAAAATCGATCGCAAAAAAAGTTCATAAAAATAGCGTCATTGATCGAGCGAGCTTTTGTTTTAAATATTGCCACGAAAATACGTTATCTAACGTAGTGTTTATTTTGGCTTATAATAATGTTAGCATGCAGAGCTTTAATTTCCGACAGTGCAACTGCCGCCACGTATGCTTTAACAATTTTTTAAATACGTCTTAAACTGGATTCTCCTAATTTTAGCACATGAATCGTCATTGATATCTTTATTTACTACTTATAGATTTAAATTTGATTTTGATTTGAATTGTTTCGGCAATCGTTAATATATACTTATATTGACATTTTGAACAAATCTGTAACCACCAAATTTCATGCACTTTAAATGAGTTTTTCATAAAATTCCAATGTGTTTTATGTAAAAACATCATTGGTTGCGACGTCATTGGTAGTAAAATAGTAAAAGATGGCAATGACGCTGGAAGAAAAGTAGCCGAAGACAATGATTATTAGCTTTTATAGTAGACGAATGGTTCTGATTTCAGGCTGTAATCCTGAATCTTAGACATATTTCTAATAGTACTAGTACTCACTGATGTGTCGTGTGAAGAATTTTTAATGTTTAAACCATCTATGACTAAAAATTTACGTAATACCTAAATTTTGTTCGT
>JAATLQ010037502.1:0-55750 GCA_013421005.1 Heliconius erato x Heliconius himera | reverse complement strand
CAATGGGACACGAAAATTTGTATGGAAGCATTTTGAAAAGGTTTTTTGCAACTAACAAAAAATACTATTTTTAGCCATAATACACTTAAAATAATACAAAAATGCTTAAATTAATAAATAAATATATCTAAAATGGCAAAATATTTGACTTATCTATAAAATTGTATTTTTAAAACGCATTCAAAGTAGCGGGACAAGAAAAGACACAAAATGTACACTTTTTCTGATTATGACCCACATGCGTTTGGTTTTTACATATTACAATTATTTATAAATGTAACTAATCGTATGAATTGCTATCTACTATTTTTGTTCTTTATTGATAAATTTATTTATTCATACTAGTAACCTTTGTGATTAATTATAAATAATTATTTTAGATATTTTTCATTATAGATACATCCGTGAGTCCTGCCACACGTTACTCGACCACTTTGTTAGTGTATTTTAAAACTGTGATATCTTTTTGAATATATATATTTTTTGATATGCTGTAAAAGTGGATTTTAAATTAAATCAGCTTCACGCTGTATCCCGCACACAGCAGGGTAGATAGAGGGAACCCCACACCGTTCCCCACTTTCTGCCAAATTCTGGAGGCACTGCGTGTTGAGTGGCAGAGCTCAACGTCGTGCTTTGCCTCGACATCAGAGCGAAGCGAAGAAATGGAAATATATGTTAAAGTAAATATTTCATCTCCTCTAGTGGGGATCGAAGTCACAACCATTCGGATTTAGAGTCACTTTGTGTCCCTGCGTCACGACTGGCCTAGGTTTTCTTAGTTAATATAAATATGCAGTCGTTTTTTTTTTAGATACTTTAAAGAGGGAATCAGCTTCACGCTGTATCCCGCACACAGCAGGGTAGGCAGAGGGAACCTAGTGTTAACACACTCCGTTCCCCACTTTCCGCCAATTGCCAATTGGAGTGGCGGAACTCAACGCCACGCTTTATCTCGACACCAGAGCGAAGAAATGGAAATATAAATTTAAGTAAATATTTCATCTCCTCGAATGGGGTCGAACCCACAACCAGTCGATTTACAGTCACAATTTGTGCCCCTGCGCCACGACTGACCTCAATGAATTATAATATTAGCCCATTTATAATATTAACATCGAAGTATAGATTCCCTTGAGTGTGGGTCGAATCTACAGTCATTGCGTTTACAGCCAGAACCTGTTCCACTACACCACGACGCGGCGGCTTTATAAAATACGTATAATATTTTTTTTTAATGGGAAAATAAGCTCAAGAAGCTTTATTGGCTAATCCTTACCACTCCAATATCCTGTTTTATGAGATACTACGTGACAAAGCCACACATACAGGAAACAACAGAGATGTCTGATGACTATTAGTTAAAGAATTTTTCCTTTTAACCTATTCTAAACTTAGTAATATTTGGCTTTTGCATTATTCAGATCGTTTCTCAGGCAATTTACGTGTAAAATATAAAATTCAGTTAATAGGTAGGTATATTGCGTCAACTCATAAAAAAAATTAAAATATATAATTTTTTTATCATTTTATCAGCTTCACGCTGTATCCCACACACAATAGGGTAGGCAGAGGGAATCTAGTGTTAAGACACTCCGTTCCCCACTTTCTGCCGAATTCTGGAGGAATTGCGTGTTGAGTGGCAGAACTCAACGCCACGCTTTGCGAGTTGCAAGTTGTGAGTTCGATTCCCATTCGAGGGAATTAGATATTTAATATTTTCATATCTGCACCCTGGTAACGAGGTAATGCGCGGCGTTGAGATCCACCACTCAACACGCAATGCCTTCAGACTACAGCGGTAAGTGGGGAACGAAGTTTCTTAACACTAGGTTCCCCCTGCTTACCCTGCTATGTACGGGATACAAAGTGAAGCTAAAAAAAATCTGTGTTAATGGTAAAACATTAATATAATGGCGGTAAATTATATTTAATAACTAAAGAATGACATTTTGGTTTTTTTTTCCAACGAACGCTAATAATTGAACAGTTTTTAAACGGTAATTTTATTATAAAAGTAAGGGTCGAAAATGACAAAGACAAACTATTTGAGAATTTCAAAGAAGACTCGCGCCAAATTCTACCTGAGTAGAAAAAGGTAATTTAGCTTGTGTCCCATTTTGGGCCCGGTTCATTTATTGCCTAAGTTTTTTTATTTCTTTTACTCACCGACAAAGTAAAAATTGTATGTCGGTATCTTAAGATAAATAGCGCTATTTATATACAAATGAATTGAAACACAGTTATGTTTTTGTTTTAAGTATAGTGTTACTTTAATGGCACTAACGACTTAGGTAAAGTGTATTCAATACTTTATTATTATCTTAATGTTCAAAGCAAGCCGAATATACGAGTAGGTATGTATGGATATACAGAAATGGAAAAGAAGAACAAAAGCAAAACGTGCTGTTATCGCATATCCCGTTGGAGTAATAAACCACACAAGGAATTCGATTTGGCGGTTTTTGTTTTTTTTTTTCATTTTTTCTATACAAACTTGCATAATCAAGAACTTTATTTTAAAAAAATCTGATAGAAATAATATAAAAGCAAGTTTCTTAATTAAAAAGTTTTAAGTTATTTCACAGTAAAAATCATTTAATCTGTTCCTGGGAAAGTATTTCACGCGTGTTGGTAAGTTGATCCCAGAGCGGGGCCACACGTGCATGCGCACGCCATGAATGGGGGAAGGGACGGGAAGGCACGGGATGAGGGGGGAAAGGCTTTTTTCAGGCAGTGCTAGCCGAAACGCGGCCGGAGGCGCACGCGCTTGTTCCCACAAAATAAAAAGTTTATAGTTTCAACCAGTGATCGTGTTTCAAGGTTAGGAATTAAACATAATAATAATAAACAAGTTAAAAACTAGATATCAACTTAATCTTCATTATTATCGTCGTAAATTATAATATTAAAATTTTACAACTTCTTATTTATGTGACAAATTTCGGAGTTTTACAATTTAATAACTTTGTTTGTCAGGTTTAACAAAATGTCGTCGGATCCCGCACCGCTGTCCAAGACGGCTAAATACAAGAAGATAACTAAGCCCCTGCTTGAAAGGAAACGGCGCGCGCGCATCAACCGGTGCTTGGACGAATTAAAGGATCTAATGGTCGGCGCTTTGGAGGTAAGTTTTAATTATAATACCTAAGAGCGATAAGTTTAAAATCAAAGTGCTAATTCAAATAAAATACAGTAAATTTTAGACCTGAAAGTACATATTCCTTGAAAATCGTGTGAATATACTAACTATAATCAATTTTAATTTATATTCATTTAATTGACTACTAACGCCATTAAATTACAGTTCTGTCTCGTTTCATTCATGCGCCAGAGTATGTTTATCTCTGACCGGTTGTATTTTTGTTTGTTATCTGACTTAATAAATGCGAAACTTGATGACTAAAAATAAACAGAAGCCAACTAGTACAGTACAGTTACATTAATGTAACGCTCAACTCCCGTAACGCGGAGCTCGAAGTGCACCTGCCCTTCATTGTACTATTTTATTTTGTTCTCAGATCGATGACGACAACCTGAGCAAGTTGGAGAAGGCAGATATCCTTGAATTAACTGTTAACCATCTTACAAAGTTGCATAGGCCGAAAGATCCTGTTTTGGAAGCTAAGAAGTTTCAAGCTGGGTTTGGGCAATGCGCCGCGGAAGCGTGCAGATTTATAATGTCAGTGCCAGACCTAGATTCTAACGTCAGCCAAAATTTAATAGGACACCTATCTAGAATGATAACTGTGCAGCCGTTAACTATCCAAGTTCCTGAGAGACCATCTTTTTCACCGCCAATTTCACCGTCTTCCGTCGCCTCCGATAGACAGCACTACTACAGCGATCATGACAGATCTTCATCGGACGCAGAAGATTCAGTATACTCGGCAGAAAGTGCTCCTAAACAATGGTCGTACGTTAGGCCTAATAGTAAACAAAGCGGCCCAATGACCGGTCTACTCACAACAGTCGACAAACTAGTTTCACATCACAACTCCGAACATGGGACAATAAATGGTCATCGAAATGGAAGCTACTTCAACAGGGTTCCAGCCGAAGCCAAAGATGTTATTTTGCAAAAAATACGTCAACACATAATGGATAAACGGGGAAATGAAAACAATCACTTTGAAGCTAATGTAAACGAGGCACAGTTAGAGCCGAGGTATTCGAGAGACGAAACGTACAGAAACGACGCTTCTTACCATTATCCGACACAAAGTTACCCGAACAATGACACGTTAGATCTTAGAAAAGTACGGTCACCAACTAAACCCCCTATTGTGCAACCATTGTCACCGAATGGTCACGTCGAAAAGAAAAGTCCTCGCGAACCGGAATTGCCGGTATATGAAAGAAAATCTAAAATCAGCGTTAATCTTCCCGAACAATGCGAGTCGCCAATGGATTACAGCAACTTACCGCCAAAAAAGAAAAGGAAATTGATTGAGTACCAAGAGTACAAAAAACAAGAAGAAGCGAGACGGCAACTCGACGCTTTTTATGCTGAAAAAAAAGGAGAAGGACCACCAGCGGACCATGAGATAGATGCAAACAAGTGGCGCCCCTGGTAATAGTTTATTTTTTATGGTTAGTGACGATTTTAAAATGAGAGAAATCAAGAAACCTCGTTACGATGCCACCAATTTTGATGATTTTTACGATCAAATCAATATAAGATGATTCAATAAGTCATTTTATCATTGTGATAACAATTCTTCCACGATAAAGCTTTAATTTGTTTTAATTAGTTGTATTATAGAATAAGTATTATATCACATTAGTGCCTTATGAATTGTATTGATATATATTTAAGTTTTATTAAAGGTAAAAACAATAAATTGCAAGTATGTGCCATGTATCTGATCTCCATGTCTTCCTTTATGTACGGAGTCGCTTTTTATTTGATGTCATATTGTTGTTTATATTTAGTTATAAGTACGATTATATAATTTTGTGTGATTCTACTTAAATTTACAAATATTAAAAAAAATTAAAACCTAATTCCATTTTTTTATTTTCTACAACAACAAAAAAATATAGAAAAATAATATAAAATAATTAAAAAAAATATTACTATAAAGGAAAAATTTAATAACACCGAAAACAAACAATTTATGAAATTTGCAAAATTCCCGATATATCCATAATATATGTTTTTTTCCTTATTTCAAAACTAATCTAAAATCTGGTAGTTAAAAAATTTCAAAATGTCAGTCGGTCAGTAAGGCTTGATTCTTAAAATATACTACTTTGACATTCCTAGCGACATCTGTACTCGAGTTTGTATAAAATTTTAGAGTACATAATTTGCACTAGATGGCGCACTTACAATAATTTTAAGCACCTCACCGTCACCTATCTTGAAATAAAAAAAACACTATGACGAAGTAACTTTCTAACGCCATCTATCGATAATTTTTCAAACAGGATATCTCTGAATATATCTACTGAGCAATAGATGTCACTACATAAAATTATTAATCTTATTGACATTTTCATACTTTTATAAATATAGTATATGTTTAATTATAGATAATTAATGATAAGTATACACTAATGTTATTTTTTTAAAAAAGTATTATTATAATTATAGTAGTAGTAGTATTGAAGACGAAGATAAAGCAATATTACTTTTAATTTATTATAAAAAAAATAAATTAATTAATAAAATGTAAAATAATATATATATTTTAAATATAAATGAAATAAGTAATTATTTTCATAAACAAATATTAATTTAAATTACAAATAAGTGAATCTAACAAAAATATTGTTCACTAAACTATTCCACGCAAGATGGCGCTGTACACAATCTCACTTCAATCACTCAACCGCCGTACGTAGTAGTATAGTAGTGGGGCGCAACAACTCCATTTATTCAATGACACGCCGGCGAGCTGGCTGGTCGGTGTCAGTAACAGATAACAAAATGAATTGCGCGCGAATTCTAACGAACACATTCGAAGTTTAAAAACGATTTGACAGTTACAATAAAATTTTGACACATCGATTTAAACTAGATTTATTTATTTCAAACTAATAATAAATCATTTAAGAAAAAGAAAAAGTGTTGTTTTTTTGGTGTTGTGTGAAGTGTTTATTATTGAATATGTTGTTGTGAGGCAATGCTTGTGGGGGAGCAATCGCCGGCACCGCGGGTGGTGGCCGGCTTGCGGAAACTTAGACCTGAACTGACACCAGGACCTGTGCCTACGCCAGCTGATCCTAATCTAAGGATATCAGGTAAAAATCTTATTCTTGTCTTATATGAATTATATAGAAACCTATCAATCGTTTAGTTTAAATAATTTACTTCAATAATAGACCAAAACAAACTGACGGGTACATTGACCGCTTAGTGATATAATTATTATTATAATTAGGTAACAGAATATATTACAGTTAATTAAAACTTATTGATATACATTTTCTTCAGTTAATAACATTTACGAATTTAATATTTTTAATTGAAAAAATAATAAGAGGGTAGACGTGAAAGTTTGTAGAGCTTTTTTTTACATACAACCACATCGTCGTGGTAATAACGAAAAATGAATAAAATATTGCGAACTTTTAGTAGATATACATAAATCCTTAAAAATATTACTTTAAACATTACTGAAATAAAAAAAATCAAAATTAAATAAATCAAATCAGCTTCACGCTGTATCCCGCACAAAGCAGCGTAGGCAGAGGGAACCTAGTGTTAAGACACTCCGTTCCCCACTTTCTGTCGTATTCTGGAGGCATTGCGTGTTGAGTGGCAGAACTCAACGCCGCGCTTAACCTCGACACTAGAGCGAAGAAACGGAAATATAAATTTAAGTAAATATTTCATCTCCTCGAGTGGGGATCGAACCCACAACCAGTCTGGCCTCAATAAGTAATATTATCAATATAATTTTACAATTGCACGTCCCACATGATATTCTATATTAAAAACATATGTCATCAATGGGGCGGAAAACGAATGAGACTTAACATCTGGCAGACAGTACCCCATTGTTTTATTTGAGTGATTGCATCTTGTCTCTTTGTTTAAAGGCGTTTCCTTTTAATATATTTATATTGTAAAATGGAACTGTGATCCATTTTAACAGAAATCTTTACATGTTTTTTTTTGAGGCCATTCGTGGCTCAGGGGCACAAAGTGTGACTGTAAAACCTACTGGTTGTGGGTTCGATCGTCATTCGAGGAGATGAAATATTTACTTAAATTTATATTTCCATTTCTTCGTTGTGATGTCGAGGCGAGGAGTTGAGTTCTGCCACTCAACACGCAATGCCTCCAGAATTCGACAGAAAGTGGGGAACGGAGTGTCTTAACACTAGATTCCCTCCGCCTACCCTGCTGTGTGCGGGATACAGCGTGAAGCTGTTTTTTTTTATATGTTTTATGACAAGTTTTGTACGAAAGCCTTAATTAACGCTAGAATCATTTGCCTTTCTTTTCCATTTTCCTACTCATCTCACGAAGTAAATCACAAAGCCGTGCTCTATCTAATTTTATCTATCTTTTGCTGTATTTAATTTTGAATGCCCACACCAATATTATTCTGAATATCAGACTCATTGACTCATTCTATTCGGTTGTTATCAACAGAATTGTTTACAGTGTTATCTAAGCAGCTGCTCCGTTAGGCGCCCTTTAACATTTCTGGCGTTTGAATCATATTGTTAATATATTTCTAACTAAATTTGTAGTTTAAATAGCCAAAGATAGTAGTCTGGTATGTAAAAGTCATTGCTTTCTTATTTGAGTTTTCTTAAGTAAAAAAAAATCCGTTTTCATTAACAGATATGTAATTTATGAATGAAAACAGCATCTCAAGTTCGATCTTAGAGTTGAGAGCGGTTTATAATTAAGGACCTAGGTTACATAAACCAATCTGTCTGCATTTACCATTTATGGGTAAATTAAACAAAAAAAAATTATCATAATTTTACTTTATACTAATATTATATAAATGATAATGTAAGTTTGTATGATTCGCTTTCACGCAATAACTACTCAACTGATTATCATGAAACTTTGTGCACATATTTTAGAGCTTTTAAAAATATATTGTCCCTTATTGCTTATAATATAAAAATAATCTTAAGCGAGCGAAGCCGCGTTTGTATCTTCAATCGTAATATAAAACGGTTTAAACTTTCACTACTGAAAAAAAACCTATTTCTTTTTAAAACCAACAATATCAGTTGGTTTTAAAAAAAATATAAATATTTATTTCACAACGCAAAAAGCAAAATTAATTATACAAAACAAATCTATTACAAAATATACATTAAATATAAATATGTATTAATTAATAAAACACGAAATGTATTAATTAGTAAAGTCGTAGTAAGGTTGGAACGTAAGTATCTGTAAATACCACGGATGTGAGCTCCCTACACTGCTAATACAAAGCGCGGCGTTGAGTTCCACCACACCATGACCCTGATATGCAGAAAAATTTATATAAATACTATTTATAACTTAACAACTCACACGCACATCAGATCTAAAAAAATTTTTATTTTTTTTGCTTCACGTTGTATTCCGCACATATTATGATATGCAGAGGGAACCTGGGATACTAGTATTAAAATATTTCGTTCCCCAGTTTTCTCAGAAGTCTGGAGATATTGTCTGTTGTGTGGCGGAACTCAAATCCACGCCTTGGCTTGTTACTAGACCGAAAAAAAGTATATATTTCACTTAAATTCGCACGCTTGATGCACACATTTATTTTAAAATATATATTTATATTAACATCTTGACTACGTACCTACATCTTCATATAAAAATTTGTAGAGGTATTCCCTATACCTATAGATAAAATAAAACAAATAGATTCGTAGTCTAGTTTTAAGACACTCCGTTGCTCATTTTCCGCCGAATTCTGGAGAAATTGCGTGTTATATAGAGCACAGTCGTGGCGTATTTTGATTTGATTGTGAGTTCGATCTTCACGCGAGGAAATTAAATATTTAATATTTCCATTTCATCGCTCTAGTAACCAGGTAATGTGCGGCGTTGAGTTCCGCCACCCCACACGCTATACTTATAGACTATTGCCTTAAATCGAAAACAATAAATAAAACTAATAGATACTTTTCCGTTATAGGATCGCGTGCACTATCACAAAACACGCAATATTGTTTGGATGCTCTGTCGATATTAGCTATAAAATCGATATTCCGTCGCGTGACGGTTTAGCCGATGTTATACGGACTCGCATCTTCCATGTTCAGTTTTGATAGTAGTTTCATCGAAATTTTTTAAATAAATGAGGCCTTCGAGGCGCAATGACACAAGGGTGTAACGCGACGGTTGTGAGATCGATCCTTGCTCGGAAAAATTATTTATTATTTATTAATATTTTCATTTCTTTGCTCTGGCACCAAGGCAAAAGTTTCGAAAAATTCAGTGAAAAATTGGGAGAGGAGTGTCTTAACACTATGCAGAGGGCGTCCTCCCTACCCTATATGCGAGATACATCGTGAAGCTGATTCGCTATTTTTTTTATTGCACCATATGAATTTGAATAGATTGAGGTCGTTCAGTGGATCTCGCTCTACCAAACAATATTAAAATTTTATATTAGATTTATATAGTAGAATTTAAAACCTCTATGTAGAAATTGGTAACCATTTTCACTGGAAGAAATTAATTATAAATTAATATTTTCATTTCTTCGATCTGGTGTCGAGACAAAGCGTGACGTTCTGCCTCTGAACAGACAATGCCTCTAGAATTCGGCGGAAAGTGAGGGGCTAAGTCTCTTACACTAGGCTGCCTCTGCTTACCCTGATACGTGCAGGATCCAGCATGAAGCTGAAAAAGAAACCTTTATTGCGGGATAAAGTTAAAAAATACATAAATGTAATAGGCAGAGAAAACACTATACATGGTGTTTAAAGCGAACTTCCGTTCTCAACTTTCTGCTTATTAAAGAGATATTACTGTCTTATTAAAGAGATATTACTGTTGAGTAGCGGAACTCAACATCCTCAATCCATTATGAGTAAACGAAAATATTAATGTCATTACCCCTGAACGTAAATCGAATCCATAGTCATCGCGCACAGCACACACGCCATGTCATAAGTATGCCAAAAAAATCTTCTACAATACATAACTCAATCTTCTATATTTATTTTTACGTTATAGTAGCTTAACTATAAAACAATCACAAATATACAGAGTGTAACTTTTATACGTACCTATGCTGTTTCCAGGTTCCTTACTTTTTTTAGTGGGATCCTTGAGTTTTCGTCCCTATTACGACACTTTCGTTCCCCATTTTCCGCTGAGCTCTAGAGACATTGCGTGTTGAGTTGCGGAACTCAACGTCCCGCTTGGAGGAACTGACAATATTAAATATTTAATTTTCTCGAGTTGGAATCATACCCACAACCAGTCGCGTTTATCGCATGCTTCTTCTTCTATACCACGACTGGCCTCGGTAGATATATAAACATATTAGAGTTAAGCCAAAAATATGAAAGATTTACAAAACCTCAAATAAGAAAATACCCATAATTGTGCTTTACCTATATTAGTCCAAGCACGGCACAGTTAAATATCAATACTATTTTTTTTATCAGCTTCACGCTGTATCCCGCACATAGCAGGGTAGGCAGAGGGAACCTTGTGTTAAGACACTCCGTTCCCCACTTTCCGCCGAGTTCAGGGGGCATTGCGTGTTGAGTGGCGGAACTCAACGCCGCGCTTTGCCTCGACACCAGAGCGAAGAAGTGAAAATATAAATGTAAATATATATTTTATTTCCTCAAGTGGGGAACGGACCCACAACCAGTCGATTTTACAGTCACACTTTGTGCCCCTGCGCCACAACTTTTTAAGATTTTTGAAAATGAAACATATGTATAATATAAGCGATTCGTTTTGTTAGAAAATTGAACATTCAGCAATTTGCGAATTAATCTATTGTACTTGGTCATTTAAAGAATTAGGTCGCGTGTGGTTGCTGCGTTAGAATTAAATTTAAAAGGCATTTGTTGGAGTTAACCATTCAAGGTCCTAACTAGGTTAAGTATTGAGTGAGCAGTGACATTTGCTTCGTAACTCGTTTACAGTACGGTGGACAAGTCGTGGCCGCTGTGAAATTAGCACTAGGCACTGCGCAGATTTGATTTTAGGATTTTTCTTACTTTTGATTATCATTAACTGACTTCTGTAAAACGAGGAGGTTGTCAATCTGGCTGATTTTTTTATGTTTGTTACCTCCGAACTTTTGACTGGGTGAAAGGATTTTGATAAAAGTATTTTATTTGAAAGCTAGTGCTTCCCGTTTGGTTCCATTTTAATTTGGTCTATTTCTGACAATAGTATCCATGAGAAAATCACATAAGTCTTAAATTTGCATTAAATATGTGCGCGGCAAATGGACGAATAACTGAATATCTCGCCAACCAATTTCGATGATACTTTTTTATTGGAAAATATGCACTTCAAGGGTAGCTTGATGAAAATTTTTGGTTAGCTTCTGTTTATAGAATCCGATTGAAATTAAAGAAGTCAGTTATTTATTTAAATTGCGCAAAAGTTCTGAAAACCTAGCTTTAGATCGGCCACGACTTGTTAACCGTACTGTAGTTACATAATATTGGTTAGTTTGTGTACACAAAACTTGACGGTCTCTTCAAATGGCTTGGTTTATTTATTTTTGTTATTCGGCCGTCTAGACTTAAGTGTTAATTATTTAATTTACATAATTTTGTGAAATTAGTTGTTTTGTATCTAGATCAAGTCACGAGTGTTTCGAAATTATTTTTTATTCTCTCCAGAGTTTACGAAAATTTCCTAAATATTTTATTTAATTAATGGTGAAATTACTAAACTGGTTCAATATAATGATGTGTTCGCATTTAAATATCTGTCATAGAACTTCTTAAAATATAGATAAAAAAAAAACCTAATAAAGTTTTCATTATAGATTTGTTGAAATTAACTTAAGTAAAACGTCTCATCTCTGGGTCTCTACTCTGGGTGGCCAGAGACCATGTCTTAACACACGTTCTGTACAATCATTCTTATTATTTAAAAATAAACGATAATTATTGTATTCTAGCTTCACGATGTTTCCCGCATATATCAGGTTAGATAGCGAGAACTTAATATTTTTTCCGTCCCATTGTCCAATTGTTCAAACATCATGTTTGAATAGCGAAACTCAACGCCGCGCTCTGTCTACCAGAGTTAAATTTAATCATTGTCTCGCGGACATCAAACCCACGACTATCGCGTTTATAGTGAGGGGATGCGATTCCTCGCTCTGGTAACGAGGCTTTAAGTTCCATCATTCAACACGCAATGCCTCCAGAATTCGGTGGAAAGTAGGGAACGGTAGTCTTAATGGGAATGGAGTGTCTTAACAGTAGGTTCCCTGTGCCTACCATTTGCGGGATACAACGTGAACCTAAAACAAAACAAATAAAACTAATATAAAATCTCTTCCGCAGGTGTTCTACGCCAATACTACAATGACGATGACCAGTCGTTCGCGTGGGTGCGGGCGGCGGTACGAGGGGGCTGCTTGCTGGCGTGGCGTGACGGCACCCTGCCCCGGCGGTCAGCTGCCCGTCTGCCCCTCCGACACCTGCACCTTCGGGCGGCCGCCACCCTGCCCAATGCGTTCCAGTTGTCCAGGTTGCGGGATGATGCCGCTGTTGCCACGTTTCAGGTAGCCATTTTTTTGTTTAGGTTTTGTGTTAGTGATTGGTAGGTAAGGCTTAGAGTCTAGAATTGGGAAATATATGTAAATAAATCAAATTTTATAATCAATGTCTTGTGAAAATTTGAGGCCATCGTAGCGCTAGGGGCACAAGCGTATGTCAGTAAACGCGATGGTTGTTGGTTCGATTACCATTCAGGGGAACAAAATAATTAATGTTTATATTTCCGCGGCGGCGTTGAGTTTTACCACTCGAAAAGTGTCTCGAGAATTCAGCGGAAAATGGGAAAGGAAAGTGTCTTAATCGGAACGGAATATTTTAATATAAGTTCCCAGGTTCCCTCCGCTTTCCCCACTGTTATATGCGGGATACATCGTGATGCTAATAAAAAATTCTATACATTTTCTATACACGCGACAACAAACTAAAACCGTTTATCCCCTCGGCCAATTGCTGGTGATTGTCAATCGACATCTTGACACGTCATTTATTGGAATAGTTGGCGTTTGATTAATGATCTGTCAATAAATTATTAGTTTCGGTTACAGATAAACTAATAAGCTAAATGTCAAACTATACTCCAGTAGACTCTATGTGTTGGTTCAAATGATCGAATTGTTATATTGATAATTAAACTGTCAGCAAATTTTTTTTTTTAAAAATGGTATATTTTTTTTATTTATAAAATAATTGAAATTAAAAAAAAATACTAAATGTTAAGGGAAGCTTGTAATTAAATCGGTTAAGCCGTTTCTAAGATTAACATGAACAAACGCACAGACAAACAGACAAAAAATCTAAAAATATTAGTTTTGACTTTACTGCGTTATTAAATGCCATCAATAACATTTTTTCGTATACATCTTCTATAGACAGACACCAATCCGTTACCAATTTATTTTAAGTATAAATATAGATATAGATGTAGATAAAAATATGAATAAGAAAATTTGCTATCGTAAAAAATGCTTTAAATGTATCTGAAATTTACCGTAATATTCTACTTAAAAAGATAAATAAATATTCTGATTGATCTCAGCTTCACGCTATATCCCGCACACATCCGGGTAGGCAGAGGGAACCTAGTGTTAAGACACTCCGTTCCCCATTTTCTGCCGAATTCTGGAGGCATTGCGTATTAAGTGGCAGAACTCAACGCCGCGCTCAACCTCGACACCAGAGCGAAGAAATGAAAATATATATTTAAGTAAATATTTCATCTCGTCGAGTGGGGATCGAACCCACAACCAGTCGGTTTTACAGTCACACCTCGTGCCGCTGCGCCACGACTGGCCTGATTGATCTACTTATCTATTATCTTGTTGAACAGGTATATCAACTAACCAGCTCATATGTAATTATTTAAAGGACAAACGACGCCAATTTTATAGTAATAATACACAGGAAAACACGCGACCGCAGTCTCTTCTACATTATTCAGTTAAAGTCGTTGGCTACTGTGTTATTTATATAATAAATCGTATTATATTCAATTATGGTAGCCAAGTTAAATATTTTTTCTTGTAAAATAACATATTTAATAACTATGATCCATATAGAATTTCTTTTTTCCCTTAGAAGGTTATGTTTTGTATGAGTAATGTTTATTGTACGTTGTTTTTTTTTATATTCTATATGCAAATGTAATCTAAAAAAACTTCCAGTTATTCTTTACTACATAATGGTTGTATGTATTATTGTAATTATTAAACATCTAAAGTATAATAAAATATATATTATATACCGCATATATGTAGCAGGGTAGGCAGAGGAAAACTAGTGTTAAGACACTCCGTTCTTAACTTTCCGCCGAATTTTTCGACACATTGCGTGTTAATTGGAACTCAACGCCGGTCTTTTGCCAGAGCGATAAAATGAAGATATTAATAAATAATAATTAATTCCCTCAAGTAGGCATCGAATCTACAACCGGTCACATCCTAGCCCTTGCGCCACGAAGGTCTCGTTCCATGCAAACAAACATATTATATAACCAAAATATATCTCTATTCGAGACGTTACGAGATCACAATCACGCCTCGACCGCGTCCTTGAGGACTCGTTTACTATTGCAATTATGTATTAATTCGATACCATAAGTAAATTACACCTGCTTACAGTCACCGTCGGTTTATTTTATAATAATTATTAATAATTGTTAAGTTACGTACGTATAAGTTATGCCTTTGTGGCTTGTACTTGTTGAGTCATCATGTTTTCGTTCTGCCTGTACTACATAATAGGAAAAGTTGTAATATAAGTTGAGTAAGCTTAAATCAGCTTCACGCTGTATACCGCACACAGCAAGATAGCAGAGGGAACCTAGTGTTAAGACACTGCGTTCCCCACTTTCTGCCGAATTTTGGATCCATTGCGTGTTGAGTGGCAGAACTCAACGCCGCTTTAGTAAGCTTAATAACAGATATATGTATTTAAAGTTTTACAAGACCTTCTAAATTTAATTGTACATATTAATTTTAATTATTTTGTATAATTAATAACTATGAATGATTTTGAGGCCAATATATAGACAAAGTCAAAACAAAGTAATTAAATAAATTAAATTAAATTAAATTGATTTAATTTAATTTGAGGCCAATCATGGTGCAGGCCCATGCTCCACGACTGGCCTTAAAAACAGGATATGCATACTGTGGACGTGACGGGTTGTAGCTTCTCGTTTGCGGGATAGAGCGAGAGCATTAAAAAAATAATGATTTTGTTCTTTATATAGAGGAACCGAATGGTTTTAAATAGTATTCGTATATTTATTTAAATAATATCTTAACCGCAGTTGCTCTGCGGTTCCTTATATCGGTAGTCTAAATTTTCTCGCAATACGTCAAAGTACCATTTATGAATTCAATTAACAAAGCACATTGAATAAATATATTTTAATATATATTACAATTATTTTATATTTAGTAACGATTTGATTTTCCCGTTGAATAGTCAATTCGAATATATCGACATGCTTACCGTAAATTTAAATAAATATATTTCAAAAAAATCAGCTTCACGCTGTATTCCGCACACAGCAGGGTAGGCATAGGGAACCTAGTGTTAAGACACATTATTCCCCGCTTCCTGCCTAATTCTGGGGGCATTGCGTATTGAGTGGCAGAACTCATCTCCGCACTTTGCCTCGACATCAGAGCGAAAAAATGGAAATATAAATTTAAGTAAATATTTCATCTCCTCGAGTGGGGATCGAACCCACAACCAGTCGGTTTTACAGTCACACTTTGTGCCCCTTCGCCACGACTGGCCTTAAATATATTTTGTAATTTTTATAATATTTATAATATATTTAGTAAAAAATAATTTTTCATCATCTGCATCGTGCAAGGAACTCCGTTCCCCACTTAATAAAATTAAATGTGCATACATCCTCGAGTGGCATTTGAACCCGTATCCATCAAATATACAGTAAAATATTAGCAACTTACGTCGAAATGGCGTCATTTATTTCTTAATGTATTAAAGTTACATATACCGGTGTAACATATAGGGTAAAATATTTTTAACCCGTACCTTAAAAAAATTACCATGATTAATTCGAGGCTGTGAATGTTGTGCGTTTGATCCGACTCGAAGAAATAGAAATATTGAATATATTCATTTCTTCCCTCTGTTGTCGAGGCAAAGCGCGGCGTTGAGTTCCGCCACTCGACCCACAATTCTTTCAGAATTCGGGGGAAAATGGGGAAAGGAGTGTCTTAACGATAGGTTCCCTCTGACTATCTTGCTGTGTGCGGGAATACAGCGTAAAGCTGAAAAAAAATCTTATAATATAAGATAGTAAAAGAGTACAAAATTTATTAATATCGAACCTGTAACGTTATAATATTCCTAAATATACTTATGTAAGACAAATTAAAAATCAAATCAAATTAGCTTCACGCTGTATCCCGAACACAGCAGGGTAGGCAGAGGGAACCTAGTGTTAAGACATTCCGTTCCCCATTTTCCGCGGAATTCTGGAGGCTTTACTGAGTGGCGAAATTCAACGCCGCGCTTTGCCTGCGCACCAGAGCAAAGAAGTGTAAATATCAATGTAAATAAATATTTCACTTCCTGGAGTGAGGATCGAACCCACAACCAGTCTATTTTAGTCACACTTTGTGCCTCTGCGCCACGACTAGCCTCAACTTATGTAAGAAAGACCTTGGAAATGTAATTAAAATGCAGTGAGCTGCATAATGTCATCAAGGAATCTATGACAAAGTGGACGTATATGTAACTGAATGTTTAACATTAGTTTAACTAATGGTTAGACTGTGTGTTCACTGAGACAACATGTTAATGATGTTTAATTAATGTAGTGTTGTGTGGGTTCTCGTTTTAAAATACCGGTATTTTTTTGTTTTAGATTTAGGTATAAATATTTAATTTTTTTTTCAAATATTTGATATGAAAATTTGGGAACGGGAAACGGTTTAAGATGCTGTGTGGCACCAAGGCAAAAAAATGCCTCGAAAAATTTGGCGGATATTGGAGAACGTGTTTTAACACTGAGTTCTCTCTGCTTACCTCGCTATATGCGCGATATAGCGTGAAGCTGAAAAGAAATTACAATCTTATAATAATTTAATTTTACATACATATGGCTAGTTGAGTAATATACAGTTTTATTTAAATATTTCTCAAAACAGAGCTTAAACTTAAAACATTTTTTTATAATCCTCTTGGTATAAGATCGTAATTATGACTTCAAAACACCTCACAGTGTTAACGACCATTATATAACCAACACGCCGCAACCATAGGTAACCATAATTAATAGAAGGTTACGTACCTTCTTAACATCACACAAGGAAATATCATATGAGCAATATAAAATATACATTAACTAAATATACTAAAATTATGAAGTCGGTAACTCGAGGAGGTGAAATATTTACTTGAATTTATATTTCCATTTCTTCGCTCTGGTGTCGAGGTAAAGCGCGACGTTGAGTTCTGCTACTTAATACGCAATGCCTCCAGAATTCGGCAGAAAGTAGGGAACGGAGTGTCTTAATACTAGGTTCCCTCTGCCTTCCCTGCTGTGTGCAGGATACAGCGTGAACCTGATTTTTTTTTATTAAGTCGGTAGATTCAACAAGTTTGTAACATTGATATTGTCACAACAAAATATGTATTTTAAATAATATATGAAAGGATTGTTGTTTTACAATGAGCCTTCGTGTGAATGGAGCATACGTTGTAAAGATATTCTCTATAGACTGCGGTAGATTAAATAATTGCTTTTATTCCATACAGACACTACACTACACTACACTACTGGCTGCACTGTGAATGCACGCTAATTATATATTCTGCGTGATCGGATGGCCATTACGTGATAGACGGTTCTCACTTTGTCTATAGATGTATTTATTCTATATATATGCATGTATGTATATATCTATGTATGTGTGTATGTATGTATATATAGGTATAGGGTATATATGTTATCGGCAATTTATATAGTTCAGGTATTCTTTACAATATCTCGGCTTTGTATAATAAATAATAATAGTATAATAGTCTATGGCGTCCAGGCAGTGTATGAATTATTATGAATATTTTATATATACTTGGAGCATAGTCTAATATTAAATCCGCTAAATCTTTAGCTGCGGTGGTGTTAGTTCATAAGTAAGCACCAATAAAGAGTAAACATGCTCCCCCACACCCTGGAATCAATGGGTGGTGGTCTGTTGAACATTCAATTCAAAATATCGTGTTTACGTTAAAGTAGAATAAATATATAATAAATCTTTTACACATAACTGACGCAATTGTACCAGAAAAACGTATAATATAATTTCAAAGTAAAAAAATATTTTTTGGAATTTATTATGCCGAATTATAAGTCTATTATATATTTTTTTACTTCTAAAACTGTAGTTCTACTAGTTCACAATAGGATATCAACGTCTTGTGAGACGTTTGGGTCCCCTTCGAAGCTCACCTTTCTCACGGCCCGCTCGATTTAATAGACCTCAATAAAGCGCAACACCCGTAAATCATTGCTTCTTTGTACTGTACGATCTTTTGATGCCACTATTTAACATAAGAAGGGCTAGAAAGCGAAGGTGTTGACACGTAAAGAAACACGTTATGACGAAAGGAAACGCTTGTTCCTCTGCATAACATAATAGTCCCAACTAGTTCCGTTTTCAAGATCAGCTCCAAGTCGCAACCCTTTAAATATTCATACTATGACACTATTATTTGTATTTAAATAACAATTTTGGTTCTATTCAGAACGGATCAACGATTGAGTCATAAATTTCTAGTATATTTTCTTATCAATAGTAAATTTGTGTTTTATTGTTGCAGGCTTGCAATGCTACGGAATACGCCCGGTGGGTGCGAGCGCTTTGCGTTGAGATACTCGGCCAGACACCATTGCCACAAGTCAGATTTTTGGATGTCCTACCGGCCGCGGACACGTCCAGCAAAGAACCAAAGAAGGTACCCATTCAGGAGACGCCTGTATGTCCTCCCAGACCACCTCCCCGAGCGAGACGAAGGTTGCTAACCGCCCCGGAGACCCAGCTTCCTAGAAGAGACCATTCCCCTGCCGCTACGGACGAGGGCATCGTCGTAGAAGACGACGATTATGATTCATCGTCCGATCGCAGCCTCGATCTGTCTCTGTCACTAGACGCACTGAAGACAATAGATGTGGTCGACGCGCCAGTGCGGAAAGCTGAGGTCGTGAAGTGTGATAATTGCAGCAAACTAAACAAAAGCCCTCAACATCACACTCTTCCACGAGCGAGGACTAGCGACACCGATATAGGGAGGCATAGGTATTTGAAACGTTGGGAGGGCACTACAGGAGGTGCTGAACGGGGCAGATTTGCGATGGTGGCGGCGAGAAGAAAGGCAGCATCACTGGAGAATCGCGCAAGATCGTGCTCCCCAAATTCTCACGAAGTTGTGTCAAAGTACGTTCCAGTGCGTGAGAGGCGGGCTCTGTTTGAGTCGCTTTCGAAAAGCGGTGGATGTTTGGCGAGAAGTAGTGAGCAGTTAGCTCGACCTGTGATTGTGAACGATACTCCGAGGAGGGCGGCCTCGTTGCATGACCTCCAAGCGCCTCCGACGAGGTCGGTCAGCGACTTACGACAGTTCTTTGAAGCGGTGGCTCGTGGCGCAGGACAGTGTTCAGGCTTGCAGAGATACAGTGCACCCCCTAATCCTGCGTCGCGAATTTTCACATCCCTCACAGTTGTTTAGTTGCTAATGACATTTCTTATTGACCATATTTTGACTCTACTCCCAGAATGCCAAAAATGAACTTTAAAGCTTCCCAAAAGTGACCTCCTTGTTTTCCTTTATGTTGGCAAGCTTGACTTCTTGTACATATTGTATATATAGACTGGCGTTGACCGCCGATTGTCACTAAGTCGTTCGTTTTAAGACTGTTAAAAGTATTGTTATAAAGTACCTAATATAAAATGTATTAACTATATGATGTGTTTCTTTTAAACCTTTATATGCTAATGTATACAGTAAGCCTGTCTTTGTATGAGTTGAGGCCGTCGCGGTGCAGGGGCACAAGCATGTGAATGTAACGTGAACATAGTGGGTTCGATTCCCACTCGGTGCAATTAATTATTATTTATGAATTTTTTCATACATCTACACCTTTTTTGAGGCCAGTCGTGGCGCAGGGTCACTGGAAAATCGACTGGTTGTGGGTTCGATCTCCACTCGAGGAAATAAAATATTTATTTAATTTTTTAATTTCATTTCTTCGCTCAGCAAGCAAAGCGCGGCGTTAAGTTCCGCTACTCAAAAAGCAATGCCTCTAAATTTCAGCGGAAAGTGAGGAATTAACACTAGATTCCCTCTGCCTACCCTGCTATATGCAGGATAAAAAAATATATATCAAGCAAAAAAGGTAGTGACCAAATAAAGTGGATAAATTTTAATAGAAATAATCATTTTTGTAGACGTCACGCGTTGTTTGCAACTAAAACACTAATATTCTTAATGGCGTTTTGACAGTAATAGTCAGTTGTATTGTCGCTCGTAGCGCTCTAAAGGTCGAGTCCTTCAGTTTTTTTTATTGTGTTGTAAGTTATTACAATGTTCACCTTCAATATTACATTTAAATATATTATATCGTATTTTTATGTTTAGTTGAGGCCGTCGTGGCGCAGTGGCACAAGCTTACGATTGTAAACGCGATGTTTGTGGGTTCAAGCTCCACTCGAGGGAATGAATTATTATTCATTAATATTTACAGTTCTCTTTTCGCTCTGGCAATGCCTGCCTGTCTGCCTGCCTGCAATGCCTCGGCAGAACTTGAGGGACGCAGTTTTTTATCAATAGGTTACCATTGCCTACTCTGCTACATCCAAGATACAGCGGGAAGCTGAAAAAGAAAATATGTTAAAGCAGCATTTTGAACATTCTTTTTTTATAATCAGATATTTAAAAGACTTATAAGTTAATTAAAATCGTACACAAATAGACAAATGAATACTCTATACTATAATAAAATGATACATAACATAAGAGTATTAGTTAGATATTATAACCACTACGATGTCTGGCACTACGATGTGAATATGGATGTTTGTTTCACTTTCACGCCGACTTCTTAACAGATTTAGATAAAAAAAAATCAGCTTCACGTTTTATCCCGCAGACAGCAGGATGGAAGAATAACCTAGTGTTAAGACACTCCGTTCCCCACTCTCTGCCGAATTCTGGAGGCATTGCGTGTTGAGGGGCGGAACTCAACGCCGCGCTCGACACCAGAGCGAGGAAGTGGAAATATAAATGTAAATAAATTCTTCATTGCCTCGAGTTGGGATCGAACTCACAACCAGTCGGTTTTACAGTCACACTTTGTGCCCCTGCGCCACAACTGGCCTCTCAGACTTAGAAATTAGATAGATTTTACAGTTTTACTTTTATATTATTTATGTTTTTAGTTTTTTTGTATAAGGTACAATTTATGTAAACCTAACGTGTAATTGGGTTACTAACAATAAATTCAAGCAGGCCAACCCACCACGTGGGTCCCTAGTGCTTTCATATAAGAAGGAAAAGACAGTTCAGCAAACCACCGCACTCTAACATCTCACATGGAAAGTCCAGTTATATCAATTATTTTATCCTAAGCCATACAAAAATCATTAAAATAGTATGACTTGGGATTTTGCAAACCTTAGTTAACTGTCGTGACTAATTCAGCACATATTCTATAAAAAGCTCCAACGCCCCCACTGTACTTCATAAGGAGAGACATCTGTACACGATAACGTCATTTTGTTGTATCGTAATCCTGTTCCATTGCTTATAATTCGGCCTGGTAGTAAAACATAGGAATATTGTATCAGTAGTTTTTTTTTCAGCTTCATTTAGTGTCTTGTATATTAGTAGGCAGAAGATACCTAGTGTTAAGACACTCCGTGGGAAAGTAGGGATAATTTCCGTCGAATTTTCGAGGTATTGCTTGTTGTGTGGCGGAACTGAACGCCGAGCTTGCCGTGTTACTAGAGTGAGGAAATTATATATATTTGACTAAAATATTATTAGGAATCGAATGCATATGTAAAAGAATATTTTAATATCAATATAATAGCTAGTTAATTCGTTAAATGTTATTTTTTTTTTTTATTAAACTTTACGCTATATCCCACACATACAAGGATAAACGGAAGGTTGGGAACCTAGAGTTAAGACGCTCCGTTCTCATGACGCATCTTTATTTGTCATAAAAGTTTTGGTAATTAGATATCCTTAAGTTATGGCTTATCTTTTTCGGAAGTCATTTATGAATGTATCTTATCTTATTTACATTCCCGTCATTCCACGCTTGTTAGTAAATGTGTATTGCGAGAGTAAATATAAAATAAAATCGTTAAAGATCTATATAGTAGGTATATGTTAGTATTTATATCGTTTAATTATAGTCAAAATACTGTTGCCGTTATACACATGGGCGTAGGAAGAGGGGGGAGTCCATGCCCACCCCAGAATAGGTCGGTGCCCACCCCAATCTTACTAACAAAAAAATTGCCCCAAAAAATTAGAAAAACATCGTTTACACGACATGTCTGTTCAAATACCAGACCAAGAGAATAAATCTAAATATAGTATAGTAAATACGTGTATATGTTTTAATTTGCAATAAATACTTGGCAAGCAATTAAACACATTTAAATGAACCAGGCAAGCGATTTAGTTGCACAAGAAGCTTACATTCCTTAAGCGTACATACAACCATTACTAAACAGTTCAGATGTTAAACTGAAATAATTAATCGAGACAAAGTACTGATACCAACTTACAAGATTATTTAAGTATTTACATTAACTAATTGGGTTTCGCTAATAGTAAAAGATTCTCAGAACTTTAAAGTTGTAATTGCTTTTGTTTTTTGGTAAACAATTGATTTATCTCAATAAGTTTTTGTTTATTTTTGTAATATCGTCATCATGAGTAGATTTTATATAATATAACGCTTTGAGAAGAAAAGAGGCGTTAAGCACCGCCACTGGACAGGCAGTAGTGAATGAGAACGGAGTGTCTTAACTCAAGATTTTATTTGAATATGCATATTCCAGTCACAAATAAACAACTAAAAGTTTGTCTACAATATACTTCTCATTTATAACAAAAAAAGAGATCCGTTTTCAAAGCCCAGGGTGTATTCTAATGCTACCAAATTAGCAGCTGGAATGCGAGCGTGTCGGAAGCAAATAGACATCACATTTTTTGTGTCCACAAAAAAAATATATTTGGACAAAAGGTAAAAAAAAAAGGTACAAAGGGTGCCGGGGCACAGTGATAAAACCATTTCTATCAGATTTACTATTTTCTAATATAAAGAATGTGTCGATTATTGAAAATATGAAGGATTATATGTCTAGTTGACGAAGTTATTTAATTTTTTTTATGCACATATACTCATACATACATTTATATGAACAGTATTATATACATTTATATGAACAGTATTATATAGATTTTTAATATTACATTGGACAAATTACAGCTTATTTAGAAAACGTATAAAAATTTGAAGTAACGTTAATACGAACGTATGGCTCAGCGATCAGAACGCCTGGTCGGTTTCCAGGAGGCGCGGGTTCGAGTCCCGCTACGTTCAAATTTTTATATGTTTTCTAAATAAGTATTTTTGTTTCCTAAGTGTGGAATAACATTTTACAAATGTTTAAAAAATAACAGCTTGGTTATTAATTATTAATGTCACTGCTACAGCTATGGAAAACGGAGAATATGTTGTGTTTTTGTTATCTTCACAATGTATTCCGCTTAAGTATAGTAGTTGCGGAGGTGTAGCAGGTTAAACAGAGAGAACCTTGTGTTAAGACACTCCGTTGCATACTTTCTGCTTAATTTTCTAAAGGAACTCAACACTACGTAGTTTTTTTCCTAGAGATAATTCAATATCAATATCAAATAAAGATTCCCTCGAGTGGGAATCGAACCTACAACCGTTGCCTTTAAAATCAGATTGTTTACCATCTGTAAAATAAAATAATAAATCTAATTTAATAACAATAATACAAATATTAAACATATAACTTTAAGTAAACAATCACAAAATTTTATTATACATGCATTGACCTTTGCCCTTACAAGTTAACATTTAGCGGCCTATAGAAGTCCATTAAATGATTTTTTTAATCTCTCGATCGAGTGCACTTGCCCGAGTGATTCACGTTCAAGTGACTGGCGATATTATTTTTTCTAACTTATATAACCAAGGTCGACTCTGCATAAAGTAGAGTTTGTGCTCTTTATGTTTAGTAAACAAAATTTATAGAACAAGTTTTAAAATTGATAGTTTTTCGACTTCACGCTGTATCCCGCATATAGAAGTATATACACGAGTTAAGGTTTATATGTATAAATCGCTCTCAAGCCTGAGATCGATCTTGAGATGCGGTTTTCATTCATAGATACGTAATTTATGAATGAGACCGACTTCGTAATAACGAACAAAACGCTTACACGATATGAGCCTTAGTATCAAAACAGTATATTCTCCGCTTACCGCCCAAATTTGAGACATTGAGTAGGGAGTAAAGGAATTAAAGACCTCGCTTTGTCTTGTCAAAACGCAAATAAAAAACGCATCTTCAAAGCTTACTTAAACTGCAAAATGTCTAGACTTTTAAGCCCTTTACTATACTTTTAAATAAGGAAAAAATATCAGCTTCACGCTGTATCCCGCTCGCAGCAGGGTAGGCAGAGGGAATTTAGTGTTAAGACACTCCGTTCCCCACTTTCCGCCGAATTCTAGAGGCATTGCATGCTGAGTGGCGAAACTCAACGCCGCGCTTTGCCTCGACCAGAGCGAAGAAATAAAAATATAAATGTAAATAAATATTTCACTTCCTCGAGTGGGGATTGAACCCACAACCAGTCGATTTTACAGACACACTTTGTGCCTCTGCGCCACGACTAGTCTCAAATAAGGAAGATTTTACTTTTTTTCTTCTAAATACCAGTTGTGATGAATTAAAAGGGTAGTTCATAATAATGCATTTGATCGTACGATAACGTGCCCGTATGTCCCGCATACTTTAATCAGTTAAACCGTTGTCATATATTGTTAAATAGTGACATCCCTATTTTTATCTTTTTAATTGATTATTATCTATTATTTTTAAACCTTTCTCCCTAAAAGTAAAATGCATTTATTTCTAATAATTGTTTAAATTTAAGTTATGTTTATTTTAAATCAACTGGATGGGTTCTATATTTATTATTAATTACCACTCATTGATATTAATTTATTTATTTTCTATATTATATTCTCTATATTTTTATATATAAGAGTAAACGCGGCGATAAGTTCCGCCACTTAACAAAACTCGAATTTTGGGCGTAAAATAAGGTACAAATTCTTAATACTAGGTTCCCTTTTGCCGACTCTATCGTTGTGGATACTATGCTAAACTAAAATATCAATAACTTCTAAAATGTTTTCTTTTATTTTCACGAGAGGAGGGAGGAACAAATGAGGTTAAGCAGACAATCCGTTTCCGTTAAGACACTGCCGTTCCCCACTTTCGGCGGAACTCAATGCCGAAACGAAGAAATGATAATGTTAAACCAAAACCATCACATTAAAATTATTTGTGTTAATTATTACTATTAAATGTTTTACTATCATATAAAACATATGTATAAAATATATTATTAATGTTAATTATTAATGCCACTCAACACGCAATGCCTCCAGAATTCGGCAGATAGTGGGGAACGGAGTGTCTTAACACTAGGTTCCCTGCTGTGTGCGGGATACAGCTCCAAGCTGAAGTATTTATTTTTATTTTAAGTAAAAAAATAATTTCAATATACAGAGAAAGTAAATTAATTAGATAAAACAGATAAGATAAGAAAATCTCAGCTATTCCACTGATGTCACCGCGGCCGCCCCGAACGCCTAACGCGAAATTGGCGTTAAACCTGTTATTTAATCGCTATTTTGATTCGTCCTTCGCAAACCGGTAACCTAGAGAAGAGACAGCTGGTCGAGACTGCCTATAATTCTACAAAATAAATTATTGTACACACAAAAATGTACTTTAAAGTGATTGTGATAATTGTGATTTTGGCATATTACTTTTTATGTCAACGGCTTTTGTACTAAGTATACATTTAACTATGAGAGAACATCTAGCCAGGATTAATTTGGTAGTAAAAGGGTGATGTTTTGATGAAAGGTGTAGGCATAATGGAATTATTCTTGCATCATAATAAGGTAGAGTCCTGTATGTGGTTTAAACATAGGGGTAATGTGGGAATACATTTGAATATCTAAGTTCAGGAAAATGACCTATTCGTATCTATTGTATTCAATAGATACGAATATAATGTTATATAAAGTATTTAAAAAAAAATTATGTTATATAGGACCATAAGATGAGTGCTAGAGATTTTTCAGTACTCTTCTAATCGCTTTTCAATTTCCATTAATTTTAAGAATAACTTCGAATATATCTGTAGATAATATTTCCCCAAGTCAGATTTGAACCTATAATATATATTATACTTAAGGTTCATCTATAAATATTTATAGCTGTGTTGATAAGTGAGATATGTAAAAATAAATAATCGATAAGATTAAAGATATGAATAGTAACTTTTTAAAGTATAGAGTAATAATATATTTCAAAATTTGATAGAATTTATTCTACAAACAGGTTTCGAAGCACAAAATATTACTTAATTAACTAATTATATTATACATATTTAATAATTATATACACATATTCTTTTATAAAATATGCCAAACATTTATTTAAGGCAATATTACGTCTACATTTCACTTCGATATCTTTTATCGATCTCACGTTTACCTTATAAAGAGATTCGTTATCAACGAATCGATCTCCTTAAGATTTCAATTTTATAGTCATTTATTCAATGACATACTTACTTTTATAAATACAGCATCGGTATTAGGAATAAAAAACATCGATTTGATCATTTAATTTGTTTTAGTCGTGGCGCAGTGGCACAAAGTGTGACTGTAAAACCCGCTGGTTGTGGGTTCGATCCCCGAGGAAATGAAGTGTTTACATAAATTTATGTTTCCATTTCTTCGCTCTGGTGTCGAGGCAAAGCGCGGCGTTGAGTTCTACCAATTAACACGCAATGCCTCTAGAATTCGGCAGAAAATGGGAACGGAGTGTCTTAACACTAGGTTTCCTCTGCTTACCCGCTGTGTGCGGGATACCTACAGCGCGAAGTGGTGAACAGAAGTGCCATACCATCACCGTGCTCACCCGGTGACGCTGTCAAGACCAGTTCAGGTCAACAGCAATAAAGTCGAAAAAAAAAAATTCCGCTGAATTCTGGATATATTGCGTGTTGAATTGGGAAACTCGAAACTGCCGTTTTGCAACGTTACCAGAGCGAAGAAATAAAAATATTAAATATTTCATTTCCTCGAGTGGGAACCAAACTCACAACTCACAAAGTTGTAATAAAAAACAAAGTTGTAATAATGTAATGATGACATTATGAATGCATTTCAATCCATTGGAAAAAATAAACTAGGTTCCAAGTCATTTATGGAAAAAAATCTCTCGAAAAAAAGTCTCAACTATATTAGTTTTCTATTCATTTCATATATAAATATATACAAACCTTCAACGTAATCTGTCAAATATTATACGACATTACTTATGATAAATAACCTTAATAATAGAAAGATAACTATCGCACTGTTTATCTATAGGAATTATATTAAGAAGCAGTTTTAAAATTCTAAATTCAAAAAAATACACAATAATAGAACTTCTTATATAAAATTAATCAGAAATATACCATATTTCATTTTTTTAATGATATTTATATACTTAAAAAAAACCGTTATTACTTTAGACATTTTCGAGTACAGTCCATTAATTGCTGTCCGCCCAATTCAAGATAAAAATGAAGCTTATAAATTTGTTCGCAATCAACAAAAGTGGTGTGAGCGTTCAAAGAATTTTAAATGGAATAACTTAATTTATATCTTATTGAAAACGATTCGAGAGGCCACGACTGTGTGGCGCAGGAGACCATGTGTGTGACTGAAACCCAACTGGTTGTGGGTTCGATCACTACTTAAATTAATAAAATTATTCATATTTTTGTTTCTTTGCTCTGGTGCCGGGGCAAACCGCGGCGTTGAGTTCCGCCACTCAGAGACGGAATGCCTCCAGCGTTCGGCGGAAAATAGGAAATATGGTGTGTTAACACTAGGTTCCTTCTGCCTATCCTGCTTTGTGCGGGATACAGCGTGAAACTAGAAAACGATTGAAGTTAAATATAAAACGGCTACATTGAGGAAGCTATAATGATTATTCGATTCCTGTCAACAGTCAATATTGGAGCGTAGTAATGGTGCGCTATGGATCAAGGGTTGTCATATGCTTTAAAATTTCCACATTTTTATATTCATATTTTCTATAAATTTCTTTTAAGTAAGAAACAACAGCTTGGACAAGTTACAGTTAACTATTTGTCATTTTTACAAAATTAATTCTATTAATTTATGATATATTTACATCTAATACGTGTATTCTATCCTAAGATACTGTGTATTTAAGAAACTGTAAATGGTGATAAATAAAGTTATTAAAGTTAAAGTTAAAGTGTGTATGTATGTATGTGTATATGTTGTACTTGCACTTTAAGACCTGCTATTTTTTATAGGTTGACTTGGAAACAAATCTCTGTTAAAGATAATTCCAAACTTATCAACAATGTAAAAAGAAATTGTTAAAGTGTATCACAAAGTGCAATAAAGAGTATTTACAGTTAATTGGTTGGGGACTTCTGTATGTTGACATATAACAGATCTTTGACTTCACTTAGTTGAAGAGTCGCTGAGTTAAATCAGATATTAATTTTAAAATAACATCTTCAACAAATATGCCAGTAACAAAATGATAAAAATATAGGTTATTTTCATTTTTATTATTATTTTCTTTTTATATTAGTATTCAGTTCCACCAATCAGCACATAATGGCTCAAAGGCAAAGCTTTCTGTGCCTCCTTATATAATTCTTGATTAACGAAGGCACATTACACTTGTTTTCTGGAGGCATTGCGTGTTTAATGGCAGAAATCGACGCCGCGCTTTGCCTCGATACGAGAGCGAAAAAATTTAATTTCCTTGAATGGGAATCGAACCCACAACCTGTCGCGTTTACAATCACATGCCACTTTAAATTTTATACAAGAAAAAATACACAACATACGTGTTGACAACCCTAAACCGTACATAGTAAAAATATTGGACGTTCGAAAACGGATGTTAGTCTATTCTAATATTATTTACTTATGATATAAACATGAGTGATATTGGCTCCAATAGTAATAACCAGTTAAATACTAAGAAGAAGATAAATTGTCCAACTTACAAAATAATGTACTAAGGCCGTTGTGGCACAGTGCTATACCGTAAACAAAACAGTTGTGGGTTCGATTCCCACTCGGGAAAATGAGTTATTTTCAGTCAAAAATGAGCGATTTCACCGCTCCGGTAACAACACAAAGCACAGCGCTGAATCAGCGAGTAATGTCTTGATGATTGGGCAGTGCGTGGGGAACTTTAAGTTTCCTCTGCCTTTCCTCCTACATGTGGGCACCTGAAAAAAAGTGTATAATAAGATGAGAGACAGAGAGAGATAAGATGAGAGAGATGATGATGAGATAAGGTGAGATGAGTTTTTTAGTTTTATTATACCAAATTAGTATTCTTGCTTTTAATAAAACCTTCTGGCTAAATAAAATATTTATTACAGGGCTACGTAAATATACGTACCCAATATCTCGATATTCATTAATTTTTATTTTAAAAAAATATGTTAAAGTAATACATATACTTTGGACATATTATCTTGATAGTAACTTTTTAATTTTAAATCGATCTATAGAATAAAAAAAAACATGTTTATATTTCTGCCTTTCAGATTTCTGTCACAGGTTTTTACTCAAGGAGTGTACGCTGTGATTAGTAACAGCGACATTTCTTAAATTCCTAAATTTCTTGTATATTTTTATACAAGAAATTTATTTATAGTCATATACGTCGACAAATGTAATATTTTATTTAATAAATATTTTATACGAGCATTGAGAAATTGATGTTTTTTTAGTGCGCATTCACAAGTGCCGGTGCGTTATTAAGTTGGCGTCCACTGTTTTGATATTTTTTTTCAGCTTCACGGTTTTTTCTGGTTAATATTCAAAATTCATACAGTCAAAATTAACCTAATATTAAGATACTTAATTCGCGAAATGTAAAACATAGCAGAAAAATAAAAGTGATTCAAAATAGGTTTAATCATTCCCCTGAATGTGATGTTGTTATCGGAACCAAAACCATCGCGCTTACAGCCATACGCTATCCCACTGCGTCACTATGGCCTCGATCAGTCGGTATTGGTTTTCGATATATTATTCTATCTGTTTGATAGACAAAACTTACATATATAATATAATAGAGAAGTAGGTTACCAGTTTGATAGTTGGAATGTGCTTATTGTTAAAATAATGGGATGTTGTCAGAATTCATGTAACCTTCCTGAATAAGGAAGACAAAATAATTATGTATATTAATATTCAATCAGCTTCACGCAGTATCCCGCAAGCAGTAGGGTAGGCAGAGGGAACCTAGTGTTAAGACACTCCGTTCCCCACTTTCTGCCGAATTCTGGAGGCATTGCGTGTTGAGTGGCAGAACTCTACGCCGCGCTTAACCTCGACACCAGAGCGAAGAAATGGAAATATAAATTGAAGTAAATATTTCATCTCCTCGAGTGGGGATCGAACCCACAACCAGTCGGTTTTGCAGTCACGCCTCGTGCCACTGCGCCACGACTGGCCACGATATTAATTATGCTGCTAAAAATAAATCAAATCAGCTTCACGCTGTATCCCGCACGCAGCAGGGTAGGCAGAGGGAACCTAGTGTTAAGACACTCCGTTCCCCACTTTCTGCCGAATTCTGGAGGCATTGCGTGTTGAGTAATGCTAATAATAAATAATAACCATAAAAAATATTTACAATCTAACCCGTTCTAACCCGTTAAAAGATATTCTTTACAATACAACCAATTGTTCTCAGCTATTTACAAAGTAAGCCCTTCATATAATAAATCAACTGTGCTCATCTAAATTAAACGAATATTTTTCAGTGAGTCAAGGGTTCCTATATTAATCTCCACTGACAAGCTATGGACGGGTCACGACCGAACGGTGCTCGTTGATTACTCACTTGTGTTCTTTATTCACTTACTATAAATGGTTGCAGACCGAAATTATTTGTACGGGAAAAGTTTATCGTCGTTTGTTAATGTTGTTTTTTATTGTTTTAATTAAAAATAAATTTGTTTCGCATACAGCAGGGTACGCAGAGGATATATAGCGTTAAGACACTCCGTTCCCCATTTTTCGCCGAATTTTTCGAGGCATTGCGGGTTGAGTGGTGGAACTCAACACCAGGTTTATTCCCTTAGTGCCAGAGCGAAGACATGAAAATATTAATAAATAATATTTCATTCTTTCGAGCGGGGATTGAATCCACAACTGTCGCTTTACAGTCACACCCTTCCCTTGTGCCCCTGCGCCACGACGACTTGTGTTTCCTTTTAATTGTTTCAATAAATTATAATAATAAAAAAGAAAAACAATCAAGGTTTTAGATTGTTTTCCTTTTCCGGTAAGACAAAGCACGAGGTTAGGATCCATCGCTAATTTCACAATATCTTGCACTCAGGTAGAAAGTAGTATGGAGTTTCTTAAAATTACATTAATCAGAGTAGGCAGAGAGAACCCAGTGTTAAGACATTCCGTTCCCCACTTTCCACTGAATAGCCGGATCATGTATATATAATATATCTTGCTTGAGACATTTAGATTTTGGGCTAAAAATCATAATTAAGTTTTTTTAATTTTTATATTTAATTTTAAGCATTAAATCAAAATTATTATTGTTCTGTGCTTGTTGCAAATGAATTTAAAAAAAATCACCTCTTCATATTTTTATTTAAATTTAGAATAAATAAATGGGTTTAACCTTCTATATATATTATAAAATAGTTTCGTGTAAGAAATTCGTGTATGTAGATTTCCATCAGTTTTGTTCATATCAGATTCAACACGATTATTACTATTTCGTTGCATTCTTAGTATATGATCACGAAGTTCATAGATTTATGTTGAAATTGTTGTTTGGATGTTAGAAATCACGTACCTTACCGTTTTACTGAACAATATTTCTTTTTTTATATCTTCATGCTGTATCCCGAGCATATCAAGGTAGGCAGAGGGAACCTGAGATCCTTCTGTAGACACTCCGTTCCCCTAATTTAGAAACAATATACAGTAAATGTAAGTAAAAAGAATTAGCATTAATCCATCAATCAAATTTACAAGAGCTTCTAGGAACGCTACTACTATTTATATTAAGAAGAAACGTTAATAAATAACTGTACATTTTTTTAGGGCAATCGCCACTTGTCTCTAATAGATTAATTTCTGTTTGCTAAAAAGTAGTCGCGAATTTCTTATTCTTTCGACACCATTTTTTTTTGTAAGTTAAAAATATTCGATGTTTTACTTTCTTTAAATTGGTCGTGGTGCAGTGGAATAGCGTCTGACCGTAAGCGTGATGGTTTTGGGTTCAATCTGGATCAGGTAAATAATTATATTCAATAGATTTTCATTTTCCCACTATGGTAGTCAAAGCGCGGCGTTCAGTTACACCATCGACAATGAAAAAAAATTAAGAAAAAAAAGTGAAGTTGATCTATATATGTAAATAGTTTATAGACTCTTACTGCCCTTTAAGTTATTACTTGACTTTTGACCTATACAACTAAATATTGACTAAATATTGTTAAATAATATGATGTTATTATAAAAAACATCAATCAACTCTGAATTACTAATATAATTACTTTTTTTGCGTCGTAACATCAGAAGAAATAAAATAAAATCAGCATGCACGCGGTAGAGGGAACATAGTGTTACGACACTCCGTTCCCCACTTTCCGCCGAATTCTGGAAGAATTGCGTGCTGAGTGGCGGAATTCAACGTAACACTTTGCCTCGACACCAGAGCGAAAAAAATAAAATATAAATGTAAATAAATATTTCACTTCCTCGAGCGGGGATCGAACCCACAACCAGTCGATTTTACAGTTACACTTTGTCACCACGACTGGTTCCTAATAACCTATATTCTCTTATAGTATATCTATAAAATTAAATTTAATGTTAACTAATTAATAAACTTCAAACTGGCCATTACATGCAGGCGATAGTATATGAATATAATAAACATTATTACCGATTCCGGTGAATGCAATGTAGCGACTTCCTTATTTCCTGTAATCGGTACTAAATTACCGTTATTAATTTGTATTACGTTATTTAGCCTTTTAAATGGTGAATATCGTAAAAACTTCAATTGATATGCACTTATATACGCTTTATGAGCTAAAATTTAACATAAAAGTCACAAGCTATATAAATTCTGATATATTAGAAAGGAAACAGTAATTTGATGTAATATATTTATTGCAATCTTAATGGTACCTAGGTACCGTTATGTACCTGGGTACTGGGTATTAGGTACCAAGGTGAAGTAGGTACTTCAAAACAACCGAAAATTAGACAGGTTGGAAGTGTCAGCACCACTTTAAATGAAACCACAATTTTAACTACTCAATAAAAGCCTAATACAATTTTTTCCCCCAAAAATGAATAATGAAAATTAATAATAAATTTATTGTTGTAATATAAAACACCATGCTTTTTTGCTTTTGCTGCACGCACACATAAACCTATCAAAGGGAAACCGCTGCATACGCCTCATTCCGAAATCGAGTCGTAGTTATTGGCGACAAAGGTCAAAGTTGATTAAACTTTAATCGTATTTTTGTAGTCGTGTGTGTTAACGTTATTGATATCTATGCGTAGCGGCGTCACACGAAATACAGGTATGGATAAACATCGTGAAATGAAAAAAAAACCTACGTTTAAGCTGTTGAGGTATCTTGATTAATTTCATTAGGTATGGGTTTAAAATATTTTACCCCATATGCTATTTCCGTAAAAGGAGCGCTGACACTTTCATCCTGTATTAACCACAAGATGACAAAACTGACATACTATATGTCCGCAACTATTCGCTGCTTTAAAAGAGAAAAAGATTTATATTGTAGTTATTGGAAATAATATTAGTTATTAAAAATAAATTAATTTCACGCTGAATCCCGCACACAGCAGGGTACGCAGAGGGAATCTAGTGTTAAGACACTCAGTTCCCCACTTTCCGCCGAGTTCTGGAGACATTGCGAGTTGAGTGGAGGAACACAACGTGGCAATTTTAGTTATTGATTTAATAAATAAGGGCATCGTTGCTCAATAATAGTTATGGTTTTGATTGACGCTCGGGGATATGAATTATTATTTTTTCTCCATTCTGGCCATATAAAATAGTAAAAACAGTATGTGTACATTTCTAATTTCGATCAAAATATATAATGTATATTATGTTTAAAGATTTGGAACATGGCAAACGCGACATGTTTTGGGTTCAATTCTCACTCGGGGATATGAAATTTTTAATATTTTCATTTCTTCGCTCTGATATCAAGGCAAAGCGCGGCGTTGACCTCCACCACTCAACACTCAATGCTTCCAGAATTAGGCAGACAGTAGGAAGCGGAGTGTCTTGACAATATGATCTCTCTGCCTACCAAAAAAAAATCTACAATTGCAGAATACATGCGAATAAATGTATCTCTTCCTACGATATCTTACACAATAAGCAATTCAAACGTATTCATTAAAGAAACCATTTGTCTCTACATCATAATAGTTATACTAAATTGCGTAAAAACTGCAATAGAACAATACTAGACGCCAGTAATTAGTTATGAAGTCGTGAAAGTACAAGCTTTTTAAAGTTGCACGAACAAAGGGGTTCGCGGACGGTCGTGCCGGTAACTTTATATAGAGTTATGAAGAAGATAGAAGTTTTAATTAAATTCAAATTTAGCTTCACGCGGTAAAATCAGCTTCACGCGGTATCCCGCACACAGCAGGATAGCCCGAGGGAACACATAGTGTTAAGACACTCTGTTTCCCACTAGCCGCCGATTTCTCGAGGAATTTCATGATGAGGTTCAGATCTCAACGCCGAGTGCCTTTGTGCCAGAGCAATGAAATGAAAAAAATTAAAAACAATAATGTTTTTTAGTTTTAAATATTTACTTACCTTATATGTTCATTTAATCTATTAAGTAATAAAACATAACTAAACTAGGAGACTAATTAGATTTTAATGCATCAATTATATAAGCATTATATTTGTGTTTATATATATTATTTTTATTACAAAAAAATATTTACTCTTAATAATTAACATCAAATATTGTAATTTTTCGGATACTTAAGTAAATATAGTATTTTGATCCACAAGCTATACGATGTTTAATATGAATTTACATATTAAACATCGTATAGCTTCCAAACTCTATACCAACGGAAAGTGAGAGTATAAGATGCGCAGGCGCATCGCCGTGCATCGTGAATGACGTTCATAATTAACGAACGGTAAACCGTGTCGGGTCACTTGTGAACTCTTACTTTCGTTACTTCACTGCACGACGCGACGTAAGAGATGCTATCTCGGTGTAGAAGCTAAAGAGGACAGGCTGTGGTATTGTTGTTTTGTTACATAATAATGCATAAACTAGTAAAATGCAAATGTGTTATTTGATTGTATATATATCTAAATTTCGCACGTGTCAGGGTAAGCAGAAACAACCTGAAAACCTAGTGTTGAGACACTCCGTTCCCATTATTTGAAACATTTCTGTTCCTCGCTTTACACCCAATTTTGGAGTAATCACATATTGAATGGTGTTACGAAAGCGAGGAAATGAAAATATTAAATATTTCATAATTTTTCATTGAGGCCAGTCGTGGCGCAAGGGCACAAAGTGTGGCTGTAAAACCGAATGGTTGTGGGTTCGATCACCACTAGAGGAGATGAAATATTTACTTAAATTTATATATCCATTCCTTCCCTCTGGTGTAGAGGACAAGCGCGGCGTTGAGTTCTGCCACTCGACACGCAATGCCTCCAGAATTCGGCTGAAAGTGGGGAACGGAGTGTCTTAACACTAGGTTCCCTTTACCTACCGACCTACTGCAGTATGCGGAATACAGAGTATAGTTGAAAAAAAAAAACATTTCCTCGAGTGGGGATCGAACTCACAACCTGTCACGTTTATAGTCGCACGCATGTATTCCTGAGCCAAGACTGGCCAGCTATTTACATATTTAACGTAAATCTGGGTCTAATAGTTAGTCATAGTCATTTCTCATAATGAAAGAACAATTATGTTGTATATAAGGAAAGCTATAAATCTCAAAAATAATAAAACCAAGTTAATAAAAGGAAATTGGATTTTCTAATAGATTATTATAATAATAATTTATTACCTCAATTAATAAAATTAATTAGACAATAAAAAAACGGGCGGATAAAAGGCGAAAATTGTTTTGGTATCTTTAAAGCCGCGTCACTTGATGTACAGATATGGAGTTCGAATCTACAACTACCTAGATTGAGGCCAGTCGTGGCACAGCGGCACAAAGTATGATTATAAACGGTTGTGGGTTCGATTACCATTAAACGAAATAAAATATTTAATATTTTCATTTCATTGCTCTGGTGTAGAGACAAAGCGCGGCGTTGAGTTCCGCAACTCAACACGCAATGTCCAGATTTTGGCAGAAAATGGGGAACGAAGTGTCTTAACATAGGTTTCCTCTGCATACTTTGCTGTGTGTGGGATACAGCGTGACTAAAATGAGAGAAATAAAGATAAGCTGCGTTAAGTAAAGTACCAACTGTGGCATGAAAGCTCCTTAAATCGATGTGGTAGGTCTGAGGATGTCACGGTGATCACTCGGACATTACAGGCGGGCACAGCAGGCGTGTCACTGTCCCATGCATAGGAATAAGGACCGTGACATAATTTAAGCTTTATGCCTATACCTAGAGTATTCGTTGTGGTGTTTGGAGTTTAGGTGCGTGGCACGTTCGACTTTTATAAATTTTATTGGATTTATTAAGTATTATTTAAATTTAATTTACGTGATCTCTTTATATGTCAATATTGTTAATAAGCGTGTTTTCTATAAATAACGCAAATATAAAGTAACAATAAAACATATAAAACATTTAAACATTTCTCCATATATTTTATTCGTTTAAGAATAATCTTAAATTTTAACATAATTTTAGGGTAAATACTCACTCTTAATTTTTAAAAGGCCTACCCCGTAGTGTGTGGAATACAGCGTGACGCTAACAAAATATTCCATTTGAGGGATTGGGAATCGAACCCACATCTGTCGCGTTTATAGTTAGTCACACACTTGTGCCGTTGCGCCACGACTGGCCTCAATATACACAACTTAACAGTTTTCATATTTATACTGCAATCTAAATAAAATTATTTACTATAATATTACATAGACGCAATCACATATGTTTACAAAAAAAATGCATAATAAATGTACGTACATTTATACATATTTGGAAAAAAATAATGCTTTGTTCATACACCGTGTGTTTGAAGTGTTTTGTTTTATATGAGGAAATAATTATAATTTTAATTAAACTATTATAGTAAATGGAAAAATATAATTGAATAATATAAAAAAAACCGTTTTGTTTATATTTGGCAGTTCTAGAAGATAAAAAAAACCGTTTTGTTTATATTTGAAAGTTCTAGAAAATTTATCGAATTCAAATTAAATATTTTTACACATTTTTAAAGTGTTATTTCACACTTAGGAAAGGAAAATACTTATTTAAGCGACCTAGCCGGTTTCCAGGAGGCACGCGTTCGAGTCACGTTACGTTCAAATTTTTATACGTTTTCTAAATAAGTATTTAAATTAAATATTATACACATTTTATAATTTTACTTTAGAAAAACACACCAGCCTCCCTAAAGCTATATATAAAACAAAAAAAACCAAAAAGGCGAACAGAGAAGTTCACATTCGGTACTATTATATGAATGCCCCATTACCGTCTAATGCGGGTCGGGTTACTTATAATGGGACGTCTTTAAGATGAATTGGGCCGTATAGGAATGTTGGTTTGATTGAGCGGTGAAATAAACTTACTTGTACTGAACCATGGAGGATAATAGAGGTCCACGGAGGTCACTTCGAGGGAAACATGGCTGATGAACACGAAGACTCCGAGGTTTTGTTTTTTTTTTACAGAGAAAGATTATAGAGGCCATAGTGGCGACACAACCTCTGACTTTAAACGCAACGGTCGACGGTCGTGTGTTCGATTTAAGCATCGGAGAATGAATTATTTTCATTTCTACAGAAGGCGGAGTTGAGTTGCGCCTACATGTAATGTCTCAAAATTTTAGAGAAAACTAGGGAAAATAAAAATCCAATTTCAACTTAATAAACAATATCGTTGACCATATTGAAAAATAGAAATTAATTACAAGAAATCGAAAGCGTCGCCTCTTTATTTGGTAAGAATCCTTCTACAAATAAAAACACAGCCTATTAATTTTAATTTTTGTGTCTCTAAGTTGAGTAGATTATAGGAATTTTAAAGAAAAATAATAGAGAAAGTATAGATCTAAGTTATGAGTCTCTAAGATCTCTTTAATTACTACATGCCTCTATTTACAATATCGTTTTCCATTTATAAAAGGCATAGCTAATCAGCTTCACGCTGTATCCCGCACACAGCGAGTAGGCAGAGGGAACCTAGTGTTAAGAAACTCCGTTCCCCACTTTCTGACGAATTCTGGAGGCATTGCGTGTTGAGTGGCAGAACTCAACGCCGCGCTTTGCCTCGACACCATTGCGAAGAAATGGAAATATAAATTAAAGTAAATATTTCATTTCCTCGAGCGGGGATCGAACCCACAACCAGTCGGTTTTACAGTCACACTTTGTGCCGCTGCGTCACGACTGGCATCAAATAATATAAATGGAAAATAAGATGAACTTGTATATGGGGCCGTTCAAGTATTACGTAAGCAGTTTTTTTGCAATTAATGACAATTTTTCATTTATATGTATATCGTATATGGTATGATATAATCCAAAATATATATTATTCAAAATTTAAATGTCCCAAGTGACGCAGACATTCCCGTCCCGCTTTTCGTGAACTATTCCTATTTTTAATAAGTTACTAATAATTCCAAAGATAAACAACCCGCTGTTCCCCAAGACAAAATTTGGACACATTGATATGAATTTAGAGACCCTAGCTTTAAATAGGTAGTACTATACAAAAATAGCTTATTTATAATTTAACATTGAACATTCAAACGTAACATATTTTTTTATTTATCCACCTAAGCATTCAACCAAAAAAGGCCAACAAAACGAAAAACGTTAAATAAACAAGTATTAAAAAAAATATGGATAAATATGTAAAATAAATTAGCTGCTATACACATTTTGACAAAAAACTGCGAAGTTCTACTATAAAAAAAATGATGATCGTTCATCCCTTATCCGAGCCACCCCTGTAATGTCACAATGACAGATAAAAAGCACAAAATAAACATAGAATGTAAAGGTGCCATCGTTAAAACGAGACACTGGGGTTGAAAAGGGGACTATTTCAACTATGAAACCTTTTGAAAACAACGTGAGAACACTTATCTCTGTATCATTTGCATGGATAGTTCATAATTTTACTATTTTACTGCTAATACTTACTACCCTTTGACGGGCTGTAAGTTGTTTGGATAATGCAAGCAAACCCGCGTATTCCAGTTTTGTGTAACTTACTAACGTACTATGAAATTGGCTATTGTTAACGGAAAGTGGAGAACGGAGTGCATTGACACTACGCTCTCCCTATCTACTCTGGTGCGTGCGGGATACAGCGTGAAGCTAAATTACTATTGGTATATGTCTATCTAATATATAGGATGGTGTTATCTTGATAGATGTCTATACGTGTGGTTGTAAACAACAGGTTGTGCGTTCCATTCGCAATCGAGGTAATGAAATATTATTTATTAATACTCTTTTTTTTTCGCTGTGCAACAAAAGCAAAGCGCGGCGTTAAGTACCGCCAATTCGTCAGAAAGTGGGGAACGAAGTGTTTTACAAAATAATCCCTTTGTCTACTCTGCTAACTAAAAAAAAACAATAACATATTTTGCCTAAACGAAAATACCAAACCAAATATTTTAAATATTAATATTTAGTTTAAAAGTAGATAGAAAAAGGAAAAAAGCACATATTTCGAATCGATAACCACCGTTTACAATATAACTTAAATTCAAATTTCCTATAACATAAAAAGGCCAGTCGTGGCGCAAGAGCACAAAGTATGATTATAAAATCGACTGGTTATGGGTTCAATCCCTAATCGAGAAAATGAAATATTTATTTACATGTATATTTTCATTTCTTCGCTCTGAATATATCAATGCAAAGCGCGGCGTTAAGTTCCGCCACTCAACACGTAATGCCTCCAGAACTAGATGGAAAGTGGAAGGAATGTCTTAACTTTTTCAGTAGGATCCCTTTGTCTAAAGTTCTGTGTGCGGGATACAGCGGGAAGCTGATTAGATTTTGATTTTACAATATAATAAAAAGCGGTAAGAAAGAATGTTTAAATTTCTTTTCGTAAGAGTAAAACAAGTTTAGAAACATAATATATCAACAGATTAACAAAATACCTTAAAACATATAGAGCATTACTTCATATAATTGGATTCTTTGTTTTGCTCCAATTAGTATGTATCGAAGTTAAATCTACGCAATTATTAACATTGTCTAAAATATGAATGCAAAAAACGATATCTGGCTACGCTATTTTCTGCCTTTCGATAGTAGTTATAAAGGTGATAATCCCTTGTTGTTATTCTTGCATAAAGATGTTTCTGTTGTTTGATTTATACTTTGCGCCACACACGGCCATGTTGGTCTTTGATGAAATAATAAATGAATTTTGACTAACGAACCGCTAACTAATAATAGAGATGCCGATAATATGACTGAAATGTAATTTTGTAAGTACGCTACAGTACGGTCGACGAGTTGTGGCCGCCCTGAAGCTGTAGATTGCCAAGCAGATTTTTTTTAGCATTTTTCTTACTTTTCTTTTTTTTTCTTGAGTGAACCATGTGTAAAAGTCTAAAAAATCTAAATTCAGTTTGCAAGTAATTCCTCGGCCGTAGTAGATACTGTACATAATTAAATAAATATTACAAGCAATGTATGGCGTCAGACAAAACTGATGACTATTAAGACAAACACATTTTTTTAAATATTAGATTTTTTTATACTGCTTTTTTATTAACTTTTAACTATTGATATCGCAGTGTTCATTCTCTCCGTCCACCCTCGTGCCACTTTTTATACATTCATTTTTTTCCATTTTCACACTTTACTCGCTTAGTAAGAGATAGTATAGGGAGGGCAGTAAGTAGTATGGGGTAGGTAAATATCTTCCGGTATTATACATGTTTTGAATGGCGGAACTCAGTGCCACGCTTTGTCCGCTTGGTCTTATGAATAAATGATATGATTTATTACACCGAGTGGGTATTGAATCCATATCTTTAGTTAAGAAAGACACTGGTGCAAAATTCTAAAAACATTTTATATCTTTTTCTCTGTATCTCGCATATAGCCTAAGGGAGCCTTTTTTTAACGTGAGTAAATCCTATTACGGATACTGGCCCGAGTGGGGAGCTCTAGCGGATTATGTGGGACTCGTGGACTGGCAGATGTAGGCCGTCCAAATACCCAATAAAATCTCACGGTGCTCCTCCTCGACCGCCACTGGCCACGAGACGCGGGGACTAGAGTCTTTCGCGAAAAACAAAAGGGAGCCTAGCGTTAAAGTACTCCCATGCAAAATTTTGATACATTACCTAATACGAATGGGAATCGAAAACCGTCGCTTTTCCAGTCAACCACTGTGCCAAGACGACGTTCAAACAATATTTTCGTATAATCATTTCGTTTACAATATAATAATGGTATATAGTAGTATAATAAAGCCCTATCTAATACGTAGGGACAAAATTATTATTACTTTCTCCGCTTTCACAGAATATGTAAGTTGGTTTGCGGTTATTTTTCTTTATTAAATACACACCCCTACTGAACCCTCCCTAACCGTAGTTAGTGATTGTTAGCTATTCCTACATTGCGGTTAGAGAATGTACTGTTAAAGTATACAGTTCTGTCTTTTTAGTCTCGAAGGGTTGAAAAATATTCTTTAAGTACCGACATTATTTATGCAGAATTAGATATATATGTGAAAGTGGCGAAATAGCAGATACAATTTAGAGTTTTGATGTTTTTACAGTGTTTTTTAGAAAGATTTTTTTTTCAGCTTCACGCTGTATCCCGTACCCCTCAGGGTAGGCAGAGGGAACCTAGTGCTAAGACACTCCGTTATCCACTTAGGAAGATAAATGTTTCCTTATAAAATGTATATATAATTTGAACTTAGCGGGATTTGAGCTCGCAACTCTTGGGAATCGTCTAAGCCGGCTCTGGCAAGTTATACGTGAATTTTAACTTATATACATCGAAATTCTTAAATAAGTTTGTTATAATTTAATTACGCTTTCACTTCTGCAGGGAGATAATTTTTTAAAATGATCATTTTTCAAGAAGAAATACAAATTATTAAATATTATTTACATACAGAATTTGTGGATTCCAATTTCTAAGTAATTTAAAAGTTTCAAAAAAATAAAGTATAATAATTTAATAGATTTTCCTAAAATAAGATATACATATAACAACATATACAATATACAAATATGCATATATAAATCGTTCCTTGTGACATTGCTACGACACTAACATAGTATATATTATTAACACCGCTATCATAACTGCCATATTACTCCGAAATCCTACAAAAGGTGTGAGGTGAAGCCAAGTCTTCAAAGTCAAATCAATTGGAGAAGAAGCTGAGAGTTTTATTCGATAGAGCGCGCTAATCTCAGGAACTATTGATACGAATTAAAAAAAAACATTTTATGATACTACAAAATAATCATTTTCATATTTTTTTGTATTTCTTTGCTTTTTCAATTTTAGCAAAATATGAAGTAGTTATAAAAGTATGTAAAAATGTTTTGCCTATCGTTTTACATTATTCATCGTTTTAAAAATGGAAAAAATAATTATTGATGGGATTTCGATACAAATCATATGTAACTACTTATTATGTCAGAAATAATGGGTTAATTGAGGCCTAGGCGAGGCGCAGGGACACAGTGGTGTGACTGTCATGCGGCTGTTGTGGGTTCGATCCCCACTCGAGGGCACGAATCATTATTAATATGAACGGAGTGTTTTAACACTAGGTTCCGACTGCCTACTCTGCTGTTTGCGGGATACAGCGTGAAGTTGATTTTAATTCCATTTATTTTAACAAAATGTATATATAAACATGCCATAAATCGGTTATTCTATATTAAATCTAATCGCCATGTGAAAATCCAGCGCCAGTAGGTACAGGATACGATAACTAAGTGTTCCGTCCGCTCGCTAATAAAAACAACTCGATAACTCTGTTGTAACTTCTATAATATTTATATTATTTGTGTGTATGTATAAAAAAGATTAAAATTACTTTTAATTTTCATATATAATTAATTTTAAGTATAATTTGAGAAGAAGAGAAGAGTCTTGAAAAATGGAAAAGAAAGGTGTGGAAAAGAGTGTCTTAATGATGTGCGATCTAGAGTAAAGTAAAAAACTATGTAACAGACAATAGCTGTAAAATCAAATCGTGACTGAGACTTTAATCGAGCTTTTCAGTTTAGTAAGTACGATCTCCACTCGAAAGAATTAATTATTATTAATAATAATTTAATTTTCAATGCTTCAAAATTCGGCAGAAAGTGGAAAATGGAGTGTCTTAACTTTAGCGTCACTCTGCCTACTATGCTGTGTGCGGAATATAGCGTGAAGCTGATTTCGTTTAGATTTTCTTCAGTTTATTAATTCTAAAAGATTTTTAGCAAGCATATAAAAAAAAATAGCGGGATTTAAACCTGCACCGAACGATTTCTGAGAGGCGAGCGATATCCCGTTCCATTTATATTATTCCATTAATACGATTTTTCTAAAAGTATTTTCAAAAATATTGATAACTCATCTTCCTCACCTACAAATTATACATAGTTACCAACTTTATCCGACAGCAAAAAAGAATAGTGTCGACATCTTGGATGTTCTAGTGACGAAACACTTAATGTGAGCGTGTCTAAAGCCTTTATAAAAATACTTGTAACAATTGTTTAGAACAATGAAATAATTTAAGTTCGTTTGCGAAAGCCATGTTATACCATGTAATGCTCTAATATTGCAATAATTGAATGTGAATGGTTAGCTGTTGTTTAGTGAAGGAAACTAGTGTTGAGACACTCCGTCTATCAGACGGTAGATGGAGTGTCTTAACACTAGTCTCCTTAAAGCTGTATTCAGCATAGGCAGACGCCTATGTGGAATACAGCTTTAAGCTAAATAAAAGGTTTTTGTCACATTTTTTTATGTAAGATCTCTTGTAATCAATTTTTATCAGCTTCACGCTGTTTTCCTAGTGTTAAAACACTCCGTTCTCCATATTTCGGTGAATTTTAGTGGTATTGCGTGTTGAGTGGTGGAACTCAACGCAGCGTTTTGCTTTTTTACCAGATTGATTCCCCTAATGAGAATCGAACCCACAACCGTCACGTTACACCGTTACCACTGCGATACGTCGACCTTTTACTAAAATTAATAATAATTACAGTTTTCATCAATCTTTTTCATGTAAAACACCAATAATTTTGAAATATTTTTTTATAGTAGACAAATAACAGACGGTTTGTTCAGCTGGATAAATTTATTTACGCATTACAAACAATATTATTGTGATATTTAAATTAATTATAACATAAACTAAAGCTGTAAACAAGCTGCGGCGAGCTCCTTTCAGATAATAATTACAAAGGGAAATTCCATACCACATACTAACGGTTCGATTGGTATTAATTAGTTTTGAAAATAAAATGTTTATATAGCTTCTTTATGAAATTCCAAATTATATATATAAAAAAACAGCTTCACGCTGTATCCCGCACACAGCAGGGTAGGCAGAGGGGACCTAATGTTAAGACACTCCATTCCCCACTTTCTGCCGAATTCTGGAGGCATTGCGTGTTGAGTGGCAGAACTCAACGCCGCGCTTAGCCTCGACACCAGAGCGAACAAATGGAAATATAAATTTAAGTAAATATTTCATCTCCTCGAGTGTGGATCGAACCCACAACCAGTCGGTTTTACAGTCACACTTCGTGCCGCTGCGCTACTACTGGCCTCAAATTATATATAGGTATCACATAATAAAAAGGGCAAGTGCGAATCGGATTCGCACATCGAGTGTGTGCTTATTTCTGTAATGGAGGTCAAAGGGAAGTACAACTTATAAATGTTGACAAATAGATATAAATGTTGACAAATAGAAAAAAAAATGTATTAAACTTACGAAAATAATCCCAAGTTCTCTCTGCCTACCCTGTTGTGTGCCGGATTGCCGTGAAGCTAAAAAAAACATAGATATATATAGATATAGATATACTTTACTCTTTCTTGCGTTAAAGTGTTAAATGAAGGACGTCATATTCGCCTAGTTAATTTACATAAAATAAATATTTTGTACGTTACAGTGTCGATATTGATGTCTGGTATGACGCAATAAATTAACATAATATACATTTTGTAGCCAGTCGTGGCGCAGGGGCACAAAGTGTGACTGTAAAATGGACTGGTTGTGGGTTCGATCCCCACTCGAGGAAATGAAATATTTATATACATTTATATTTTCATTTCTTCGCTCAAGATTGGAGGCGGCGGAAAGGTCGGCGTTGAGTTCCGCTACTTAAAACGCAAAGCCTCCGGAACTCGGCGGAAAGTGGTGAACGGAATGTCTTAACACTAGGTTCCCTTTGCCTTGCTGTGTGCAGTATACAGCAGTGAAAATGATTTAATTTAATTTGATTTTATAAATTTTTCAGTCTAGCACAGTGTTCGATATAACATTTAATAAAATATTTCTAAAAAAGGTCGAAAAGTGAACAACAGATAGATATAATATTTTTATAGAAATATATATAAAAAAAATAGATATTAAAAGAAAACAGTTGCAAAATTGTATGAACAACAATACAAGAACATTCATACATACATAATATAACATACATTCAACTATTTTATTTCAATACATCGTCCGTTAAACGCTGCTGGGTGACGAATGTGTTTAATTTTTCATTGGGAAGTACAGCGGGGGTCCATTCCTTTCACTTTCTTAATCACCAGGGAATAAGATTTGTATGAAATGGGTACTTATTTTACTCCCATGAGTCCGTTGCGACACGGTCGACCATTATTATTGATGTAGGTAGGAAGGGGGTTCGACACAGCGTGCAAGGCTAATTGCTGTAATCTTGATAGGCTGAATTAAGTATATGATTATAATAATTAGATGGCTATTTTATATATTATAAAAAACAAGTTGGTAAAAATATTATATTTGTTTATAAATCGTATATTATAACAAACAGGATGTCTATAATCGTAAATAAGGCAAATAACTCCAGGGTAGAGGCCAGTCGAAAGAAATGGTATAACTAATATTTTCAAAACAGCGCAGCGTTGAATTCTGCAACTCAACACGCAATGGATTCAGAATTTGGCGGAAATTGGGGAATGGAAATGTCTTCTAATGAGAATAAAGGGAATAAATTAAAGTTTTATGTTGAGGCCGGTCGTGGCGCAGCGGTACGAGGTGTGACTGCAAAACCGACTGGTTGTGAGTTCGATCCCCACTCGAGGAGATGAAATATTTACTTAAATTTATATTTCCATTTCTTCGCTCTGGTGTCGAGGTTAAACGCGGCGTTGAGTTCTGCCACTCAACACGCAATGCCTCCAGAATTCGGCAGAAATTGGGGAACGGAGTGTCTTAACACTAGGTTCCCTCTGGCTACCCTGCTGTGTGCGGGATACAGCGTGAAGTTTTATGTTCATTAATGCCTCATCTCAGGGCCGCCAGACCTACGTCATTTTAACAACAATTTATTATAAAAATTAAGTAAAATGATGTCCACCTAAAGGTGGAGATATAAAGCTCATAAGTTCCATACAATAATAAGATGTTTTGGCAACAGAAAGTACAGCAAATAGTATTGGCATTGTACGAGCCGCGATTGTGTATTCACAAAGATCAAGATAGCGTGTTTTCGTGATAGAATGCTTCTCTATTATTTGCCTCTTTTGATGTATTGCTGTAGTTTGCAGCCAAACGGTTTCATTTTGGATATTATTATTATTTTAAATTGTCTTTGCATTGCATTGGTTATAAACGATTGATATTTTGTTGTACGTTTGTTAAGCCCTTTCCACCGAGTTCTGAAGACATTGCGCGTTGGGTGGCGTAACTCTACGCCGTGCTTCACGTCGATACCAGAGCGAAAAAATGAAAATATAACTGTAAATAAATATTTTATTTTCCTCGAGTGGGGATCGAACCCACAACCGGTCGATTTTACAGTCACACTTTGTGCCCCTGCGTTACGACTGGTCTCCTAGATACTTCACGATGATGTATCATACAACATCTCCGAAACACCCTTTATTCATATAATTTCTTTAAATCCACCTTTACCACATAAAAAATAACAAAATGTTTATAAGAACATTTCTTTGTGCAGCGACATTATGATTTTATCTTAAAAGATTTAGATAACATTTTAAGTCACAATACTACACTATTGTGCTAGAAATTATATGCTTAACGGTTAATTTTGTGATTACGTTTATATAGTACGGTAGTGAGTGTAGTTCGTGTAATGAAGTAAAGATTTCATATCACACTAGTAATGATAGGTTGGTAATAAACCTTTATAATGCTAAGTTAAGCTTTTACTTTTCACTTTTTTTTTAGCTTCACGCTGTATCCACACAGCAGGGTAGGCAGAGGGAACTTAGTGTTAAGACACTCCATTCCCCACTTTCTGCCGAATTCTGGAGGCATTGCGTGTTGAGTGGCGGAACTCAATGCCGTGCTTCACCTCGATACCAGAGCGAAGAAATGAAAATATAACTGTGAATAATTATTTCATCTCCTCGAGTGGGGATCAAACCCGCAACCAGTAGATTTACAGTCACACTTTGTGCCCCTGCGCCACGACTGGCCTCAACACTTTCAACTTTTCACATGACTTTCTATATTCAATTGTCGTACCTGGATTCAAAATTTCAAAATCGTTAATAAATTATATGAACATTTCTTCTTATTTTTAGTTAATATTATTTTTGGTTTCAGAGATTTGGGGAAGAGTTAGCGAATAACTTTTCTTTTTATTAAAAAGTTATGACAAGATGTCTGACTGCGAACGGAAACGGATTGTGAGTTCGAATCCATTTGGGGGAATAAATTATTATCATTTTGTAGGAAGATAAAGTGCGGCATTGAGCTTCACTACGCTCAAAATCTGGCTTTAAGTGGGAAACAGAGTGTCTCAACACTGGATTCTATGCTTAATTTTTTTTAGTTTTATGCTTAACACAACGTGAAACTAAATGAAATCAAAAAGTATATTTTTGATAGTTGTTAATAATTTAAAGTAAACACAATATTGTAATTTTACAATTTTAGTAAATTTTCAATATGAAATCAAACGTGTTCTCATGTTTTAGAAAATCTGTCACCTTGGACACACGCAACCCTTATAAATTTACGAACTAACATTCACAAGACACCACGTTCTTCTCAATTATTACCACAAAATCGTTTATTGTCACGTTTGACTGTCCAAGCATTATTTCAAAACATTTTGACAGCTAACCTCCATTATGAGTTTTAGTTTATATTCTATTTGATAGCGCATTGGAATGTTTGATTAAATTCGTATAATGTAATATAGTCTAAAATGAATTAAAACAGTAAAATTTATGATATTTTATACAGTTTCATTAGTCTTCCATATATTTTTATCCTACGTATAGCAGGGTAGGCAGAGAAGTTGAGACTTTGCTTGTTGAGTGGTCGAACTCAACGTCGCATTTTGGCGCGGCGCGACCCAACATGGCGCGGTGGGTTTCTGGGTGCCAAAACGATGGTTCTGAATTCAAACTCCACTCGGATTAATATATAAAATTATTGTCGTTTAAAAACATGTATGTCGTTTAATATGGTGTAAAGAGAATACAAAATAAAATATATAAAGTGCTTATTTTGTGGATAAAAAATGAAAAATATTACTACGGCAAAAAGGCTAGCAATTCGCCACTATCAAAAAAAAACATTAGCCACATATATAAACATTTTATTGAGTACAAATTATAGTCCAGTCGTGCCTGTGGGTTCAATACCACTCGAAAAAAATAATTATTTAATATCTTTATTTCTTCGCTCCTGTGTCGAGGCAAAGCGCGACGTTGAGTTCCGCCAGTCAACTCGCAATGCCATAATGGAGGTGAAAATGGGGAACGTGTCGAGTGTCTTAAGACTAGGTTGTCTACATTGCTGTGTGCGGGATACAGCGTGAAGCTAAAAAAAAATCTATAGTCAAGAAAACAATAAAGACTACTTAAATTTTAACAAGAAAATGAAATAGCGGTTACATAAAAGGTTCAATGAAAGTAAAATCAATAGTAATATGGGTGATTAAATCGTCATCAGCTTTAACAATGGCACTTCTTATATACAATACTACTGTAATTCTCAATCTTTTGTCATTACTATTTGAGGGTTGGTATTTCTTTCCCACGTCACTCTATATATGAAGTAGTGGCGTGTCCAAGAATAATTACTCAGCGGGTGGTTTTAACCCTTTCGTGGCCACTGTTGTAAAATGTGCCCATATTATTACTGTTATACTTTATAGTAATATGGTGGCAGCTAGTTGTGTGTTAATAGATTATTTTTATTTGATATTTTTTATATAATATATTAAAAAAAAGCGTTTTATTATTTTTATGTTGATAAGGTTCTAATTTATTGAAATATTACAAAAAAATAATTCATTTTAAATGATAAAAATAAAACTAAAAAAATATTTATCTTTTTCTATCTAAAGTCAAGGTGGGGTTAATGATTTGCTTGTGAAAAAAGTTATAATAACACGGATATTATGATCGTTGACATTCAAAAATATAAAAAATATAATATAAATACACTTTAAAAGTGAAACAATATAACATAAATTCTTTTTAAAAGGAATACTTAATTCAGAATACTTAATTCATAAGCATGTAAAGTGAGATTACACTTTTATTAGCTCTAAAGTTCTCATAATTTTTTGGCACAATGCTTACGTGACTTGCATCATTAACTGTTCTCGTGTGAAAAAACGAGAAAATGTATTTTTCGCAATATCTCCTAAACTTGTGTTATACGTCATTCACATTATATGATGTACTTATTATAGTTATTCACTTTTTTTATTTACAAGTCTGTATTATACGGTCAAGTCTACATATTATGTTTAATGTTCTTACAAATTGCGTTCCAAGCGGTGTTGAATTCCATCACTCAACACGCAGTTTTTCGAAATGCCCATATAAGACCAATTAAGGCACAGAGGCACAAACGTGCGACTGTAAAATGGTGAGAGTGTGGGTTCGATTCCTGCTCGATGAAATGAAATATATTATTATTATATACTAATATAGTCAGTATCTCGTTCTTGCAAGGAAGCAAAGCGCGGCATTGATTTCCACTCACAATGCCTCCAGACTTCGGCGGAAAGTGAGGAACGAAAGTACCACACTAAACTAAACTACTTCTAGGTTCCCAGGTTCCCTCTGCCTACCCTGATATGTGCGGGATACAGTGTGACGCTACACATACCGTTATTTATAATAGACACATTGTTGTGCAATAGTCGTATAAAATTGTTTATTTATGTTTACATAATATTTTTTTTTAATGTGTTCAAGTAATTAGTGAAAGCAATTATGGAAACAAATAGAATAATTAATAAAAATAGGAAGTTACAGAATAGGTAATTATCATCTGTACCTACGTAAGTAATTTTGTGAGAAAAAATACTGTAAACTATTAATTTGAATGGTCTTGTCAACAAGACAGACAGAGGGAAGCTAGTGTTAAGACACTCTGTTGTCAACCTTACGCTGATTCCTGCAGACAATCTGTGTTGATTGGCGCCACTAGACTCAACGCTGCGCTTTTTGTCTTTACACCAGACCGAACAATTGAAAATATTAAATATTTCGAGTGGGAATCGTCGAAACCTGTCGCGTTTGCAGTCACACGCTTGTGCCCCAGCATCACGATAAATCAGCTTCACGCTGTATCCCGCACACTGTAGAGTAGGCAGAGGGAGCCTAATGTTAAGACACTCCGTTTCCCACTTTCTGTCGAATCCTGAAAATTCTCGACACCAGAGCGAAGAAATGGAAATATAAATTTAAGTAAATATTTCATCTCCTTGAATGGGGGATTGGGGATCGAACCCACAACCAGTCGGTTTTACAGTCACACTGTGTGCCCCTGCGCCACGACTACCTCAAAATATAACTTATATAAATTAAAATTAATGTTAATATAACTTGTAGTGCAATTTTTCCATTTATTAGAAGATTATTCTATTTATTAGAACGAGTACAACTACTTCTATATACAAATTATATGTACAACTTATCTTCTTATCTATATCCTTTTTATACGGTCGAAGAACCAACCCATAGTCGTGATCGATAACATATATAAAAAAAATTGAGTATCTCCCATGCAATTGTTTGCTAAATTATATGACAGCTAATAGCCTAAAGCTTACGTTATCGATCGTGTTACGTAAACGTTACTATTCACGTTGCGTTTGGACAATGATCTATGTATATTGGAGGTTAAAGATGATTTTAGAACGTGATGATCATTTCCGCTATTTAATTTTGAGAAAAAGTGGAACTTGCCAGTGAGAGCGCATTAGAAGGGTTATATCTATCAATGTATGAGATTGTTGCTTTGTTGTTAATTGATTTGTTTTGTTTGTTTAGTTTCACGCTGTATTCAGAATATAGCTGGGTAGGCAGAGGGAACATGGGAACCTAGAGTGGAGATACTTTGTTCCCATTAAAAACTTCTGTTTCTATATTTCCGCCGAATTTTAGAGGCACTGCGTGTTGAGTGACAGAACTCAATGCCGTGCTTTGCCAGACCAAGGAAATGGAAATATTAAATATTTCATTTCCTCAAGTTGAAAAGGAACCCATAATCTGTGGCGTATATATTTAACATATGTTATATAAATATTCATAAATAATTTATTTCCTACAACTTTGTTGTATGTTTATTTTTATTATAAGCTAAATAGATCGAAAATGCAAATTTTAATAATATATTTTATATGCATACTTACGTATATAAAAATTAAGAAAACTATATACTAAATAATTATTGAATCTTCTTAAATAGTATCTATGACCCATTGACATGTTCCAAAAAAAAAAAAATAACAATATTAGTAATAATTATAATAACGATAGCACTTCTACCACTTATCCTATGCCCTGATAGATTTGACACGAGTGGGCGACAGACGTAAAGGTCATGTCATATAACACTTTCACGGTGTGCGACATGTCGAAAGTGTGGAACAGCCCTAAGTGATAAATAACGCTGTGTCGTATTATGCATATGGCGTGTTACCACATCATCTATTTATGATCAAGATTTTGATTTAGGGATGGTTGTTAAGTTTTCAGTTCAGGTGTTGATATTTTTAGTGTATTTTTTTCATGGAGGGAACCTAGGAACCTAGTGCTAGGCAATCTCATTTTCTGCTGAATTTTGCGTGAAGACTAGCGGAACTTAATGCCGCACTTGTGTCTCGTTACCAGAGCTAGGAAATGGAAATATTAAATATTTTGGTCGTCGTGGCGCAAGGCCACAAGCATACGGCTGTAAACGCGGCAGGTAGTCGGTTCGATTCACTTGAGCAAATGAAATATTATTTCAGCGCCACTCAAGCCGTAACGCTTCCAGAATTCAGCGGCAAGTGAAATACTTGTCTTAATACTAGGTTTGCAGGTTCTTTCAACCTTCCATGATAAGTGCGGGATACAGCGTGAAACTAAAAAGAACATAAAGTTTCCATATATTGTAGCACGTGTAGGTTAACGACATGGAGACGTCACAACGCTATTAAGTGAATGTCTGTGGATGGGAACGCTGATTACGGTCATTCAACAGTCTGAGTGGCGGGATCATGCACTTTTACTAAAAGCTAAAAAATATTATATGGAATATTTCTTTATATGAAAATAGTTGCCATCTCACACGTCTTTATCGAGTTTATTTCGAAATATACACTAAGATTTGTTCTTGACTTAAACCAAATCGGAAACGTAGAATTATTATGGTTTCTATAGAATATTTACTTTAGATAAATTTTACATTCGTTATTTGACTTTTATATCATTTTTAAGGTTCCGTACCTCGAAAGGAATAATGGAACCTTTAAAGGATCATTTAGTTGTCCGTCCGTCTGTCAAGACACTTTTTCTCAGGAACGCGTGGAGGTATTAAGCTGAAATTTATATCAAAAACTCAAGTCTACTGTCCCTTGAAGGTATGAAAAAATCTAACTTCTAAACCAAGCAATCAAAAGATGTAGCTGTTTAAGCCGCAAATTTTCGAAATTAGATTAATTAGAATTTGGTACGAAGCAACGTTTTATAGTAGGAAAAATTGCAAATTAAATTTTGCGAAGTAATTATTTATGGGAATTTTATAGTAAAAAAAGTAATTAAAAATTTATATTTGTAATTCAGTACATACAAAATGAGTGCATATGCTCGCATACTTAAGTTTATGAACTTAAATAAGTTGTACTTTCTTTTCCCAGTTAACCGATAATCCTGAAATTGGTAAAGAAACCTCGGTACGCGTATCCGACTCGCACTAAAAAGTTTTATTTTTTTTAAACAGTACCTAGTCCTACCTCGCACGTGACGTGAACCTACAATCATAGTATATAGTAAATAATAACCACTAATCTATACGTGTGTACATCATTGTTTACTATACAGTTCGAGTCCCGCTACGTTCAAATTTTTATACGTTTTCTAACCAAGTATTTTTCTTTCCTAAGTGTGGATTAACACTTTAAAAATGTTTAAAATATTTATTAAATAGTATTATCTCTTGCCAGACGATAATTCTTAGTAATTATCTTCGGGTAGCGGAAATTAGTTAAAACCTCCCTACATATGCTAACAACATAAATGAATTGTAATCTATATATATAAAAGGACTTGTGCTGACTGACTGAGGTAAGACGCACGCAGAGCCGTAACCGCTGATGGTAGAAACGTGAAACTTGGGCAGATGTTTATTTTCATATTCTGGACATCCACTAAGAAGGGATTTTGAAAAATTTTAACCTTAAAGGGATGAAATAGGGGTTGAAAGTTTGTATGGATTTTTTTTTAAATCGGCACTGATTCTTATAAAATTTGAAATTCAGACTCTTAAAAATATTTCATTGAACACGTGTTTCATGGTTTTTTAGAATTCACCCCTAAGTGTTCAAATAAGGGGTTGAAAGTTTATATGGAAAAATCTTTAAATCGCCACCGATTTTTATAAAAAATTGAATTCAGACTGTTAAAAATATTTTATTGAACACGTGTTTCGTGGTTTTTTTAGAATTCACCCCTAAGGGTCCAAATAAGCGGGCGAAGCTGCGCGCGCCCACTTGTAAGGGTATAAAAATTTGACGTAGCTTGATGAAAACGTATGGCTTAGTGGTCAGAGCACCTGGTCGGTTTCCAGGAGGCGCGGGTTCGAGTACTGCCCGCTACGTTAAAATTTTTATACGTTTCCTAAATAAGTACGATCACATTTATTAAGTAACATTAGATGTGAAGTCTTGTACTGCAGAATCACTCGGTCGATGTAGTAAGTGCTTACATGTGAAAAGTGAGGCGGCAAAAATAACTATTTACTCATTATATTTATTGAGAGAAAACAAAAATACCGAGATAGTTATCTTAAGATAATCTTGTTGTAAGAGTAGAAACAAAATTTCAAGAATTTCCCTTGTAAAATTCTGAGTTGACGCTCTCACACACACAGTGCTTGAATGTGGACGTGACGGCTGTGAGTTCGATTCCTGTTAGGGGACTATCATTTTAACTATCACTTCAACACGTATACACGTACTGTCATTTCAACACGTAATATATCTCTCTCATCCAACAATCTATTATGTCCTTTCCAGTCCGGCTTCCGTCCTTCTCACAGCACAGTGGGAGCACTGCTGAACATTACGGAGGACATTCGGTGTGCTATGGATAACACCAAAGTCACTGTTATGGTTCTGCTGGATTTCAGCAGTGCTTTCAACTCTGTTGACCTCGATATACTTCTTGGCACACTTCGGGCAGTCAATGTTTCCTTCGAAGCTGTAAGCTGGTTTCGTTCTT